>JAAAWM010012016.1:0-35000 GCA_036873465.1 Thinopyrum obtusiflorum
TCGGTCATGTCTACATAGTTCTCGAACCCGTAGGGTCCGCACGCTTAACGTTCTATGACGATTTGTATTATGAGTTATGTGATTTGATGACCGAAGTTTGTTCGGAGTCCCGGATGAGATCGGGGACATGACGAGGAGTCTCGAAATGGTTAAGACGTAAAGATCGATATATTGGAAGGCTATATTCGGACATCAGAAAGGTTCCGAGTGATTCGGGTATTTTTCGGAGTACCGGAGAGTTACGGGAATTTGTATTGGGCCTTAATGGGCCATACGGGAAAGGAGAGAAAGGCCTCAAGGGTGGCCGCGCCCCTTCCCCATGGACTGGTCCGAATTGGACTAGGGAAAGGGGGCGCCCCCTTCCTTCCTTCTCCTTCTCCCTTCCCTTTTTCCTATTCCATGTGGGAGGTGGAATCCTACTAGGACTAGGGAGTCCTAGTAGGACTCCACACTTTGGGCACACCCTATGAGGGCCGGCCTCCTCCTCCCTCCATCATTTATATACGTGGCCAGGGGGCATCCCATAGACATACAAGTTGATCATTGATCTTTTAGCCATGTGCGGTGCCCCCCTCCACCATAATCCACCTCGGTCAAATCGTCGTAGTGCTTAGGCGAAGCCTTGTGCCGGTAGCTTCATCATCACCGTCATCACGCCGTCGTGCTGACGAAGCTCTCCCTCGACACTCTGCTGGATCGTGAGTTCGTGGGATGTCACCGAGCCGAACGTGTGCAGATCGCGGAGGTGCCATACTTTCGGTACTAGGAACGGTCGATCGTGAAGACGTACGACTACATCAACCGTGTTGTCATAACGCTTTAGCTTACGGTCTACGAGGGTACGTGGACTACACTCTCCCCTCTCGTTGCTATGCATCACCATGATCTTGCGTGTGCGTAGTATTTTTTTTGAAATTACTACGTTCCCCAACACTAAACCCTAGGTGAGTAGGATGGTGATTGTTCTTCTATCCTCTACAGACTAAACCCTATGGTTAATATAGACACCACGGGTCCTAGGGTTACACATAGTCAGTTACAAGGAAGGAATAATAATGCCGATTCTTTTTATCTTGACTTGGAGGACGCACCATGGCATCAAAGATCTCTCATCAGGATATGGAGTCGCCTCATAGTTTGGTCTTCTAGCAGTTGCAATGTGGCCCACTTGTCCGGCCGATGAGAGATAGGCCGGCAGCCCGAGGACTCCTTGATCCGGGACTACCTTAGTTGTCAATCCGTTGATGCTCACGAGCAAGATTAAATTGTATATTTTCTGATACATACATCAGACAAAAATACAAAATAAAAGAAATAAAAGAAATTGCAGCGAGATATTTTTGGTTTTAATATATGATAAAAGATAGACCCGGGGGCCATAGTTTTCAACAGAGGCTTCTCTCTTGAAAATAGCATATGATTGGTAAACAAATTACTGTTGGGCAATTGATAGAAAAGCAAATAATTATGATGATATACAATGCAATGATCATGTATATAGGCATCATGTCTGAGACAAGTAGACTGAAATGATTCTGCATCTACTACTATTACTCCACACATCGACCTCTATCCAGCATGCATCTAGTGTATTAATTTCATGGAAAAACAGAGTAACACCTTAAGCAAGATGACATGATGTAGACAAGACAAACTCATGTGTGAAATAAATCCCATCTTTTTACTCTTAATAGCAATGATACATACGTGTCATGTCCCTTTCTATCACTGGGATTGAGCATCGTAAGATCGAACCCATTACAAAGCACCTCTTCCCATGGCAAGATAAATAAATTTAGTTGGCCAAACCAAATCAATAGATCAAAGAAGAAATACAAAGCTATAACAATCACGCATAAAAGAGTTCAGAGAAAACTCAAATAATATTCATTGATAGATCTGATCATAAGCTCACAATTCATCGGATCCCAACAAACACACCGCAAAAAAGTCATTACATCAAATAGATCCCCAAGAACTCTGAGGAGAACATTGTATTGAATATCAAATAGAGAGAAAAGAAGCCATCTAGCTACTAAATATGGTCCCATAGGTCTGTGCTAAACTACTCATGCATCATTGGAGGGGTAGCAAGGATGATGTAGAGCCCCTCCGTGATGGAATCACCCTCAGACAGGCTGCACAAAAAGGCCTCCAAATGGGATCTCGTGGTTCTGGAACTTACGGTGGCAGAAAAAGTATTTCGTGGAGTCCTCTATTGGTTTCACAATTTTAGAGAATTTATAGAGGCAGAGTTAAGTCAAATGCAGCCTCATGGGCCCCACAAGCCACTAGGGTGCGCCCTGGTGCCTCGTGGGCCCTCGCTTCATCGTCTGGTCTTCTCCCGAAGCTTCTATTGTCTATTTTGTCCAGAAAAAATCTCCAAAAAGTTTCATGGCATTTGGACTTCGTTTGGTACTAATATTCTGCGAACCCAAAAACAAGCAAAAAATAGCAACTGCACTGGGCACTAAGTTAATAGGTTTGTCCAAAAAAATGATATACAATGGCTTGAAAGTGTATATAAAACATCCAAGATTGATAATATAATAGCATGGAACAATAAAAAATTATAGATACGTTGGAGCCGTATTACACCACCTTTAAAGGTGTCATACCAAGCGTCCAGGCCTGCTGTACCGAGAACTTCAGGAGCGAGGAGTTAGTCTTCGACATCGTCCCCTGACAAAGTGGATACTACGCTCTCCTAGGGTGCACAACGTTTGCTCGCTTCAACGTAGTCCCGCATTACGCTTACCTCAAGCGTAAAATGCCAGGACCTAACGATGTTATCGTAGTTAATGGTAACACGGAATGCTCCCTCCAAACGGAGGTATAGACCGAGGCTTTTGCAGCCAAGGTACATACATACGAGGAGGCAGCCCATTGCGGTAAATGCACCCCCATCTTTTCGACGCACACAAGGGCCACGCCAGTCTACCTCAGACACGTATCCCCACACCTTAAATAGGGGTGTGGCCTCCTTGCGCGCTCCCCTTGGAAGGCGCACTACGTTCCCAGGGTGCACAATTTCACACTAAAAATGCTTGGGCCACCGAGGAGCCAAATTCATGGAAACATCAGATCAGTTAGACCGAGGAACGACAAAGCTTCGAACTTCCACATTGGCAAGGTTCTATCAAAGAGCTAGCCAACAAAGTATATTCACGTGGCTTCAACCACACAGCGTACATTTGGAGACCTCTTTAAAGGACTCGTCCAGCGAACGCATCAAGGACACGCAGGGCTGAGGTTGCATACAGTCTGTATTAATCTTTGCCATCAATGAAGAATGTGCTCGTCAACACCATGGAGATGCAGATGTGTAGGAGGAAGCGGCATGTGCTCATAAACCCGATGACAAGATCCGCCCTATTTTTATTTAATCCTTTATTTACTTTTGAATTGCATTGTATCTTCTTAGTTTCCCTCGTTACAGCTCGGCATGTAAAGCTTGGACATATAAAAAAAGAAATCATGCCCTTCAAGGTTCTTAATGTATTTCTGTACAAGCATTGCCTGCGAACTACAAGAACACCTTTAAGATATAAATGTTAAAGGGCTTTGTTTCCCTGCCCTGAAATACAAGTCCGAAGTACTCGGCGTCTCGGATGTTGCATTATATGCATCATTTTTGAACCTAGGTTTTGGTCAATAGTTGGGTTTCCCGGCTCCTATGTGTACCCCTTATGTCATCGACAAATTGGGCTAAGGGTGTAATGGGAGAATCACTGCGATAGTGCCGCCAGTTCAACTAGAAGAGCGCCTCAGTGGAGAAAGCCGAAAACTGACAACCCGGGTAAGCAAAACTGGTCGGCAATCCAAAGACCGCGTTAAGCGACGTGACGATAGCGATCACCCATGTTAAATGAAGGTCTTATTCATAGCATTAGCTGAAGTGTGCAATGGCTTACACCTCAGCTACCTAAGCCAACCACTTCACACACCGGGGGCTCGTCATCAGCCCCCATCGTCAAACTCCTACCACTAAGTGAAAGTTATAAAGTTGTTATAGTCTGATTGCCTAGTTCCTATGAGCACAGACCGCCTTTGGGTACTGAGACATCGGCTAAAGGGTCGTAAACTGCCTCAAGGAACACCCTCTGTATATTCTACATTGGGCTCAGAGCCGACGACTGGTCACTTTCAGTTCAACACGGTCAAACGAGAGGAGTATTAAGTAAATCATATGAGGGAATTTAAAACTATGCTCATTAAAACAAAAGATAGTTTATGTACATCCCATATACTTCGGCATTCCGAAGTACTAAACTAGATACAAAGTGTCTTTTGGACACATGGCCAGTAGCCCGGGCACCCTCCTCTACCTCGACGAAGAACTTCTCCATAGTGCGCCGCTTCCCTTCAGGGGGCCCCGCAGGAACGATCGCCGCATCAACCTTCCGAAAATGCGTCTTCACGCAGGCGTATGCCCGCCGTGCTCCCTCCAAGCATGCAGATCGCTTCTAGCAATCCACCTGCAGGACGGCAACTCGCAGCCGAGCTACGAGACCGAAGAGGCTAGTCGGCAGGGCTTCGCCAGTCCACAATTTGATGCAGAGGTCCTAGAGCACTGGCCTTGCCATGCAGAATAGTTCTGCCAGCTGCTTCATTCAATGGTTCAGCAGCTGCGACGATGGCAACTCCTAGAGCTGCCGCCAGAATGCCTTCTCCGTCTCATGGCCCTCCATTTGGCCGAAGTGCTGGACGGCGTCCGCGACACTCTTCAGGAGATCCACAAAGACCTCTGTGGAATGCCACAGCTGGGTGTTCTCGATGCACCCTTTGCTGCCAAAGACACATTCCAGTAAATATGGCTTACCCACAGCTATCTGCACCACTTGTTGGAGCACCTCGCGGTTAGCTCGGGCCTTGGTCTGGAGCTTGGAGTGTGAAAGACCCAACTTCTTGATCTCTTCCTTAGCCTTCTACTCGTCAGCCTGAAGGGTATCACGTGCTTCGAATACACGCTTCAGGGTCTCCTCGACCTCTATGACCCATGCCTGGTCTTGCCCCCTAGCCACCTTTTCGGCGGCTAGGTCTTTCTTCGCCTTGGCAGCAGTAGCCTTCTACTGCTTGACCTCCTACCGAGCCTTCTTGAGCTTGGCCTTGAGCCCCTCAAACTCGGCCAAGTCCGCTATCATTCAAATAGTTCGGCATCAGCTTCTACTTCAAAACTAAAATGATACACTATCCATGTTCAAAACAACATGAAGGACAGGTCGCTCACCTTGAGACTGTTGGACCTACTTGTTCATCAGGTCTATGTCCTTCTCGAACCTCTCGAGCTTCCAATTCATCTCCGCAATCTCCTCAGAGACGGAGATCGGATCTAAGGTGGAAACCTGCAAACAAGCACTTTGTGATAAGCCCCATGCTCAATCTATTGATGCTCCGGACAAGTACCATATCACATTGGGTGGCGTCCTGGGGGCTACGCATCCCGCTCCTCCTACAACCCACCCCAGCGCCAGTTTCTTAAAACTAGCCTTGGCTCGGGGGCTACTCATTGGGCGTGCCGTCTAAATGGTAAGCAAAAGCGTCTTCAGACATATTTGTAAAATAAGCCCAAACAGAGAAATTATATTTTCAATGGCAGAAGATTACCTCGAAGTTCGTAATGAGGCCCTCGAAGACCTCGCACTCCAACCTCTCTAGACCGGAATCCTTGTAGCGCCACGCCTATCAAAGTGCGGTGCTCTTTCCTGAGGGAGGAGCCCGTTAAGGCTGCCTCCATTTCTTCAGTCCACCCCGCGCTAACACACCCTTAAGCAGGATGTGGGGCTCGTAAGACCTCATACCCTACCTGGGTGGTGGGCACAAGGTCCCCAGTTGCGGTGGTGGACGCAGAAGCGGACTTCGGCTGGGCTGATGATTGGCACAACCCCTCCTTGACCACCTTAGGGACACCCTCCCCTTGCCTTGTAGGGCCGAGGTCTTATCCTCGGCCATGACCGCTGGTTCTTCGGGCCCCGATGTATCAACATGGGGGACTAGAGTAGACGTCGCCTCCCCCTGCCCGTCTTGAGATGGGGGAGGAGTGGTGTGATCCGGCGTTCCGCTGGCGGACGACAACCAGCTTGAAGAGTCATTGGGGTGCACCTTTGGCGAACTGTATAAAGATGCTCGGGTGAGCTTGCTACTGTCAAAGGACATGTTGCACATAAACATAAAAATGATAACGTACCCTCTGGGTGCTGGTTTCTTCCTCCCCATGGCGAGGGGATCATCTTCTGACTCGTAAGAGAGCACGATCTTCTCCGACGACTTCCCGGCGGCCCGGGCTAAGGTTCCCTTCAACCTATTCTGGCCCTTGGGCCACGTTCCAGCCTCGGCGTTCTCCGGTGCCGCCCTCTTCTGGTTAAGGGGAGGGTTCTCCTTCTCCTCATCCTCCTCCACATCGTCTTCGTGGGTGGAGAAGGCGTGGGTCTCCTCGGACTGGGTGACCAAGTTCTTTCGATTCCGAAGACCCCCCTGCCCTTCTGGGACTTCGGCCTTGCGGAGCACCACGTGCATCTCATCGACTAGGAGCGCCATGAGTAGGGCAGTTCTCTCCTCCTCTAGCAGTGGGGCTGGGCACATCATCCGCTGCATCTTAGCTGCCCAGTTCTGCAAATATGAAATGAGGCGATTCATCAAAATCTGTCTCACCTTACAAGAAAAGAAGAATATGAATGTGTGTGTTAAAACGCTTACCGGTGGGGCTTCGTAGCTGACCTCGAAGCTAAGGTCCTCCCCTTCCTTAGGGATCTTGTCCTTAGCCATCTTGAAGAGCCGTGTCCACATGCCAGACAAGTTGGACCTGAAGAAGTTCAGAATGGGCCCCGCTTCCTCGGATTTATGCTCCCACATCGGGGTGGCCCGGAGTTGGAGCGGGAGAATGCGGCGGTAGAGCATGACATTGATGATGTCAGCGAGCTGGAGGTCCTTCTTGGTAGACCACCACTTGATCTTCTTGATCAGTGTCTCCACCTCCTCTGGGTTCCCCCAGACGACGCTCTTCTCCCTCCAGGACTTGAGCTTCCTTGGGGGCCTGGCAGAAAAGGCTTGGACTTCGGTTTGGATGGGGCTAGCGGCCCAGTTGTATAAAACAACTTGTGCTGCCATTACTTGAATGTCTCGATGAAGGTGCCTTGGAACCTGTCGGCATTCTGGTTCTTGCTGACCATGGCCCTTCTGCACTCTGCCAGATCAGAGCCACTGAACTTCGGCTTGATGCCGAAGATCTTCAACCACAGGCCGAAGTGCAGCTCAATGCGGAGGAAGGCCTCACAGATCGTGATGAATGAGCAAGGTGGAGGATGGTGTTCGGGGCCTTGTTGTGGAAGTCGAGCCTGTAGTAGAACATTACCCCACGCACGAATGGGTGCAACGGGAAGCCTAGACCTCTGACTAGGTGAGGGACAAAGACTACCCGCTCCCCTTGATTAGGAGCGAGCACTTGCTGGCTGGCGTCGGGAGCACGGGCGGTCATGTTGGCGGGGATATACCCCGCACTACGCAGCTCCAGGGTGGTGCCCTCCATCATGATGGAGCCACCTAGTGTCCTTTGAGGGTATCGGCCATGGCTAGATGAGGGAGCTTTTATTCGCTGAGGAAGAAAAGAGTGAGATTGGTTCTGGGCGCTGGAGCTCAATGAAGCATCACTCGGGGGAAATGAGAGCGTGATTGCTTGTACTATTCTCTTTTTACTCTTATAGGCTGCTCAAAGGCCAAGAGTGCCCCTTGCCGCGCCGATAAAAATGCCACTCCTACAAAACATGCCCTTATGCGCATAGGGAGAAACAAAATCTTGATGATATCCCTGAGAAAACAGGTACGATCTCCACCTCAATGGGACACACCAGTAAACACTACAGGAATCAGAAAATTTGCCGTAAGTCCTTTCTTTACTGTCTGCCAGTGGATGGCAAAGATAGTCTTTGTCGTCATCTTCGAAAAAGCAGACGTCAAACAATGGTGCCAGGATCGAAGACATGGTGCAAGACGTTGATGATGCTTGGTATTCGGATGATGAGATGGAGGAATCTGCAAAGCCCTTCAATAAAATGTCGGTGTCTTCAAAATGTCCTATTCACGAGCACACTGAGCTTTGTCAGCTGGATGCCATCACACAAGTAATGGCTATGAAGGCTCAATTCAACTTGGGCAGAGAATGCTACGACACGATGATGACAGTATTTGGACGCTTTCTACCCACACACCATGTAATGCCTACAAACCTGTACCAGTCGGACAAAATCCTCCTTGTACTTAAGATGCCCTACGAGAAGATAGATGCCTTTGAGAAAGGATGTGCCTTATTTAGGCTTGAGTATGTGGACTTGAACTATTGTCCCGTTAATGGTCTTCGGTATCTGCCAATTGTAACATGACTTCAACGTCTATTCATGGTCGAAGAGACAACCAGATAGATGAAATGGCACAAAATGGGCAAAAGAACCGAAGTAGATGCAAATGGGAATTAGATGATGGTACACACATCGTATGGTTCTGCGTGGAAGCACTTTGATGCATTATATGACCAAAAAGAGGCAGATCCAAGGCATCCTCGAGTCTGCATCGACACAGATGGGTTCAATCCGTTTGGCATGAGGGAAACCCAATACAGTTGTTGGCCTGTATTTGTCATTCCACTCAATCTCGCCCCCCGGACAGATTATGCAAAGAAAGAACATTTTCCTGACATTGATAATTCCAGGGCCCAACTATCCGGGGAAGAATAATAATGTGTACATGCAACCGCTTAAGGATGAATTGCAAGAACTTTGGGATAATGGGTTCAAGACATATGACGCCGCTAGCAAACGAAACATCATAATGCATGTCTGGTACATGTACTCAATGCATGACTTGCCGGTGTATGCGCTATTCATTGGCTGGTGTACGCATGGATGGTTCCCGTGCCCCACATGCAAGGCAGCTCTTCAGTTTCATTGGCTGCAGGCAGGTCGCAAGTATTCCTGCTTTGACTTGCATAGACAGTTCCTGGATCCTCGCCATAAGTTCAGAAAAGACAAGAAGGACTTCACCAAAGGTAGAGTTGTCAAAAACTCTACACCACCTGCGTTGACTGGCCAATAGATCCTGGATCAGTTAAACGCTCTCGAGCCTGATCTAGAGCGTCCAGGGTATAATTCGGAACACGCCTGGACTCACAAAACATGCTTGTGGGATCTGCCTTACTTCAAAGACTTCCTTCTTCCACACAACATTGACGTGCTGCACACTGAAAAGAATATCGGTGAGGCCCTTTTTGGTACATTGTTCAGCATAGATGGGAAGTCAAAGGATAATACTAAGGCTAGAGTTGATCTGTAGACTCTATGTAATAGACCGTCACAAAACATGCGACAACTGAAATGAAAGCAGAACTGGACGAAGCCAAATGCCTGGTTCAATCTTGGAAGGCCAACTACGAGGGAAATTATCTTTTGGGTGAAAATGTAGTTGATGTTCCCCGATGGGTATGCAGCAAATCTAAAGAGGGGAGCGAGTCTTGAAAAATTGATTTTTTTTGTCTCTAGAGTCATGATTGGCACATATGGCTTGAGCGGGTAATGCCGGTGATGTTGCGTGGCTTTATCCCTAAGGATGAATGGCTAGTACTGGCAGAGTTGAGCTATTTCTTCCATGTTCTTTGTGCGAAAGAACTATCGCCTACCATGATAGATGACATGGAAAAGTTCGTGCCGGAGTTGCTCTGCAAGTTAGAGAAGATCTTTCCACCGGGCTTCTTTAATCCAATGCAGCATTTGATTTTACATCTCCTGACCGAGGCAAGATTGGGGGGGCGTGCAAAATTGTTTGTGCTATGCAACTGAGAGGATGCAGAAGACGCTTCGAGCAAAATGTAAAAATAAACTTAGAATTGAAGCATCGATGGCCGGGGAATTCATTACTGAGGAGGCGACAAACTTTGTCACAGCATACTACGAAGCCAAAAATTGTCATTTGCATAATCCGAAGCCTCGGTACAATGTTGGCGACCCTAATAAAGGTGGATCCAACCTCAGCCTATTCAAAGGGAAGCTCCCACCAGTCGGTGCTTCAAAACCAATAACGTTGGATGTCAAAGAATGGCGGACCATTTCGTTGTATATCTTCAACAACCTAACCAAAGTGCGGTCGTACATCGACTAAGTTCTTGGTACATTATTTTGCAACTTCTAATTCCTTTGAACTGCTCTTATTCCCAGATATCTGATACAGTCGATACGTCACCAAATTCTTGGATGGAGCGGTGATCATACATGATTCCATCGAAGAGTATGAGCTTCTGGCAAAGCATGGAGGCGGCTATCCCAGTTTCATCTCTTGGTTCAAACAAATGGTAATTACCATTAATAGACCTTTTGATTTCTTGGTCTAATTTGTTGCTAACACAACAATCCTTTCGTATTAAACTTGTAGGCTAATTCAGAGTCTATGGACGCCGAATTGAGACAAGCCGCTAATGGTTTTGACTATAAGGCCCGTTCATTTGAGAAATACGACATCAACGGGTATTGCTTTCGTACCTTTGGCAAAGCTATCTATGGCCGACCGAAAATCTACTAATTGTGGTGTCTCTGCTATCGGCGAAGGAGGTACCGAGTATTATGGAAGAGTTGAGGCAATTTATGAACTTCTATTCTACGGTGAAAACCCACCGAACGTCGTTGTCTTCAAATGTTATTGGTTCCAGCCGAAGGAGACTAGAAGGACTCATGAACATATAGGGCTAGTTGAAATCAAACAAAGCACCCATTTAGATGTTCCCGATATCTATGTTATGGCTCAACAGGCAACCCAAGGTTTCTATCTACCGTGGGCCTGCCAAACTAATACAAATCTGAATTGTTGGGATGTAATTTATGAAGTGCCACCAAATGTTAAACCACCTCCCCCCAATGAAGAGGATTATGAGCCTCACATTCACCCAGACACATATGAAGGAGAATTCTTCCAAGACACACGTCTTTCCAAGAAATGTTTCAAGACCCGCTATACTTCACCCCAAAACATGGAAGTAGATAGCGATAGTGAATATGACTTCACCCCTGAACCAGAACAAGAAGAGGGTACTGCTGCAGATTATCTGTCTATGCTTGACCGATTACATAAAGGCCTTCCACATGTCGATTCCGTTGAACCCGATGAGCACGTCCTTCATGACGACACGTGTGATAGTGATAATGATGGTGCATCTATTGATCCCGGAGCATATATAGACGATCCAGACTATTATTAGTTTGTATGCGTCCCAACTTAAATTATATACATATTATTATTCTGTCATGTATTCAATTTTTTTATGTTGTACTAGCACATATGCCCGTGCATTGCAACGGGAGAAAAATTAGTAGGCATCTAAAGCTAGTGGGAATTATATGTGCAAGCAAAACCTTGTGAGCACATGAAAAGGAACATTTAGCTTCTCGATTTCGCCGGCTGTGAAGTAATCAATCCGCTATTTTTACGTTCATTGATCGAGGGCATTTAAGAGTTATGTTACGTCATCGTACGCCAGAGAAGGCCTGTGAATTATTGAATCTACTTTTCCTTTCAATCGAGGAGATTTTAAGGTATGAAGTTTCTGAATATTGTAGGAAACATGAATCAGTTTTTAAATCCTGAATAGTTTTTTTCAATTATGTACACTTTCAGAAAACATGAACAAAATTTGAAATAGGAACATCATTTAAAATTCACAAACATTTTCCGAGAACACCAACTTTTTTATAAAAACATGTACATTATTTCAATTTGTGAAAAAAACTTAGAACGGGAACATGTGTTGAAAATTCATAACATTTTTCGAAAATTGTGTATCTTTTAACATTATTTTGAATTGTGATCACTAAAACAAGAATAATTATCGAGTTTGGGGCATTTTTTAAATTTCCATTTTCTTTTTAAAAATCTCAAACAGTTTTGAGAAACAATAAAAAAATATAAAACTGGGAAACATTTTCAAGTTCTGAATATTTTTTTAAATAGCAACAAATTTTTTGAATTCTGAACATTTTCTATAATTTGATTTTTTGAAATTTTGAATGTTTTTTTTGAATTTTAAATTTATGAAATAAATTGTATAAGAAAAATAAACTTGGAAGTGAAAAAAGAGATAGGGGAAGGACAATAAAAATAAAAGTAAAACACAGAAGCAAAGAAAAATGGGCTCATTATTGGTTGTCCTGTGCGAAGCTCCGACTATTTCTCGCCTTATGTGGAAAATGGAATTTTTCCCAGCTGCGTGGGCACAAAAATAAGTGGGATCATTTCGCTGGGCCACAGCACGCGGCCACGTACGAAATTCTAGGAAAACCTTTTTTTTCTAGTAGACGAATGCATAAGAATTTAGTACCACCTCGCATTGAAAAAATACTTTCGGGGGGGGGGGGGGGGGGGGGGGGGGGGGGGGGGGGGGGGGGGGGGGGGGGGGGGGGGGGGGGGGGGGGGGGGGGGGGGGGGGGGGGGGGGGGGGGGGGGGGGGGGGGGGGGGGGGGGGGGGGGGGGGGGGGGGGGGGGGGGGGGGGGGGGGGGGGGGGGGGGGGGGGGGGGGGGGGGGGGGGGGGGGGGGGGGGGGGGGGGGGGGGGGGGGGGGGGGGGGGGGGGGGGGGGGGGGGGGGGGGGGGGGGGGGGGGGGGGGGGGGGGGGGGGGGGGGGGGGGGGGGGGGGGGGGGGGGGGGGGGGGGGGGGGGGGGGGGGGGGGGGGGGGGGGGGGGGGGGGGGGGGGGGGGGGGGGGGGGGGGGGGGGGGGGGGGGGGGGGGGGGGGGGGGGGGGGGGGGGGGGGGGGGGGGGGGGGGGGGGGGGGGGGGGGGGGGGGGGGGGGGGGGGGGGGGGGGGGGGGGGGGGGGGGGGGGGGGGGGGGGGGGGGGGGGGGGGGGGGGGGGGGGGGGGGGGGGGGGGGGGGGGGGGGGGGGGGGGGGGGGGGGGGGGGGGGGGGGGGGGGGGGGGGGGGGGGGGGGGGGGGGGGGGGGGGGGGGGGGGGGGGGGGGGGGGGGGGGGGGGGGGGGGGGGGGGGGGGGGGGGGGGGGGGGGGGGGGGGGGGGGGGGGGGGGGGGGGGGGGGGGGGGGGGGGGGGGGGGGGGGGGGGGGGGGGGGGGGGGGGGGGGGGGGGGGGGGGGGGGGGGGGGGGGGGGGGGGGGGGGGGGGGGGGGGGGGGGGGGGGGGGGGGGGGGGGGGGGGGGGGGGGGGGGGGGGGGGGGGGGGGGGGGGGGGGGGGGGGGGGGGGGGGGGGGGGGGGGGGGGGGGGGGGGGGGGGGGGGGGGGGGGGGGGGGGGGGGGGGGGGGGGGGGGGGGGGGGGGGGGGGGGGGGGGGGGGGGGGGGGGGGGGGGGGGGGGGGGGGGGGGGGGGGGGGGGGGGGGGGGGGGGGTATTAAAAAGGACAAGCCGTCGTGCCGGGCTAAGTTTCTGAAGGAGTAGTACATGAAGGTAATTACCTATTCTTAAGGCATTGTACTTAGTTTCCTTGATTTTATTCCTAGGCATAGTGCTCAAATATTCTCTTTATTAACTTAGGTGCCCCCGAGATGGTGTGCGGATAAGATGGAATGTTGGGAGCGTTGGTGGATGAGTGGTGCACAGGCCGCTGGCGAGCCGTCCACGACAATGCCAAGGACCGGCGTGCTCAAATGGTTGGTGTGCCACACCATCAAGGCAGCGCCAACTTATATCAGTTCGGACGGAACTGGGTATGTGGTTTGCTTCATGATTCATGGAATTCATTCTTCATGCTAGCTTGAGCCCTTTAATAATACTTTGTTCCTCCCTTTTAGGCACAACACAATAACACGGAGGTGCCTGAGGTGTACGACCTCTATGCCATGGCCCATACTGCCTCGTACAAGAAGGCGAAGGCATTCTCTGAGTCTGACCTTGATCATCTAGAGAATTTCACCAACATCTCCTCCCACCACAAGCTTGTGAGGTACAACCAGGACGGGAAGGCGAGGAAAGGGGAGGACTTCAACCCGAGCCGGCATCCCTTTGATCCAGAGTTGGTGATGATATCTGGTGGTGGGAGGCCCCATGGCTCATTAGCCATTGGAGATGGACTGATACGTTATCCTCTCACTCTCCCGGAGATCCAAGGCGCGCCAAACGAGCTCTATCCTGAGATAAGGACTCATCCACGGCCAGTCGATCTCGCCATCGAGGTTAGTTATACGGACTCATATATCTTTCCTCCATTACATTGTGTGTGTGGCCATCGATGATTACAATGCTAAAGAGGAGTGGTGTTGCAGGCTGCTCTTCAGAAAGAGAGAGAGGTGACCCAGGCGCTTCTTGAGGAGAGGGACCGGGTGGCGGCGGAGAAGGAACAACTGGCGGAGGGGAAGAGGGCTAGGTTGTTGGAGGAGGGAACGGAATGACGCGGCTCACCGGGCCATGTATGAGCTCATCGTGGTAAGTTTCTTCTGCATACTAGCCAAATCATGCATGTGTTGTTTGTTTCATTACTAACTAATATGACTGACTCGTCAAAACCTAATGTGCAGTCTATGTGCAAGAAGACCGGTCAGGACCCTCCGCTGATGCCAGTCATTACTAGAGCGGGAACGGTGAGTTTCAATTGAATGGTCATTATTTACTAGTCTTAACATTTGAGTGTCATCATGCTAACGAGAACTTCGCAAATGATCTTTCGTGCAGCATAACTCCGGAGCAGCATCGCACAACCCTTCTCCAGGTGAAACCGGCCCGAGGAACACTAGCGCTTGACCTCGATAAGTTTTCTCTAGTGTTTTTCTTAACAAATGCATACTTAGCTTCGTACATGCTTGTTAGCCCTATTATGCCACATACTTAGCTTATTTTCCCCAAAAAATTCCTACTTAGCTAATTATCCTCCAAAATGACATAATTAGTTGATTTAGTTCATTTATGACATAATTAGCTTATTCATTTCAAAAATGACATAATAACCTTGGTTAGCTCATAAATCTCATATACTTAGCTTATTTTCCTCCAAAATGGCATAATTACCTAAGTTAGCTAAAAAATGACCTATACTTACCTAAGTTAGCACATAAATGTCATAATTACCTAGGTTAGCACAAAAATGACCGATACTTGCCTTATTTTCCTCCAAATTGACATAATAAGCTTAGTTAGCTAAAAAAATGGCATAATTACCTAAGTTAGCTCTAAAATGACACAAATAGGGAATAAGAAGAAGAAAAACAAGGAAGAGGAGAAAAAGAAAGAATAGAAGAAGAAAAAGAAGAATAAAAGAAGAAGAACGAGAAGGAAAATGATAAAAAGATATAAGAGAAGAAGAAAGATGAGAACAGGAGAGATGAAGAAGAAAATATATTCTTATTCTTCCTTTTTCTCTTCTTTCTTTTTCTCCATCTTATACTCCTTATTCTTGAAAGTGCGTTATATCGACTAGAGGGGGGGTGAATAGGCGATTTTTATGAATTCTTCAGTGAGGAATTTCAGGGTGAGGAAATTCCTAAGCAAAGAACTACTTGCAGCGGAATAAGTACTCAGATGCAAACATAACAGAACATAAGCACGGTCATCATGATGAACTGAAAACAAGCACAGAGTACAGAAAGCGTAAACACAGGATACACAGGATGAGGACAAACAGACTGAAGAAATTGAACTGAGGAAATTGAGAAAGTCTTCAGTCAAAGTCTTCAAACAGATATGAACAAGCACACAACACAGTAATGAGGAAATGAAGGGGGGGGGGGGGGGGGGGGGGGGGGGGGGGGGGGGGGGGGGGGGGGGGGGGGGGGGGGGGGGGGGGGGGGGGGGGGGGGGGGGGGGGGGGGGGGGGGGGGGGGGGGGGGGGGGGGGGGGGGGGGGGGGGGGGGGGGGGGGGGGGGGGGGGGGGGGGGGGGGGGGGGGGGGGGGGGGGGGGGGGGGGGGGGGGGGGGGGGGGGGGGGGGGGGGGGGGGGGGGGGGGGGGGGGGGGGGGGGGGGGGGGGGGGGGGGGGGGGGGGGGGGGGGGGGGGGGGGGGGGGGGGGGGGGGGGGGGGGGGGGGGGGGGGGGGGGGGGGGGGGGGGGGGGGGGGGGGGGGGGGGGGGGGGGGGGGGGGGGGGGGGGGGGGGGGGGGGGGGGGGGGGGGGGGGGGGGGGGGGGGGGGGGGGGGGGGGGGGGGGGGGGGGGGGGGGGGGGGGGGGGGGGGGGGGGGGGGGGGGGGGGGGGGGGGGGGGGGGGGGGGGGGGGGGGGGGGGGGGGGGGGGGGGGGGGGGGGGGGGGGGGGGGGGGGGGGGGGGGGGGGGGGGGGGGGGGGGGGGGGGGGGGGGGGGGGGGGGGGGGGGGGGGGGGGGGGGGGGGGGGGGGGGGGGGGGGGGGGGGGGGGGGGAAATTTTTCCTTAGTATTTCCTCGACCCCCTTTAATAGTACGGTGTTTCCTATGACTCAAGAAAGAGAAAATGAAACTATGAAAACAAAAGTCTTCACGCTTCATGATTCTCTCATGAATACCAAGTCTTCATGATCACACCAATTTCTTCACTTTCAAAGTCTTCAGAAATCCAAAGTCTTCAGTCGAAGAACTTCATTTTTAGGGGTCGACTTTCTCTGTAAATATCAAACTCCTCATAGACTTATAGACCTATGTACACTCACAAACGCATCAGTCCCTTAACCTATAAGTTTTCAATACACCAAAATCACTAAGGGACACTAGATGCACTTACAATTCTTATTCTTCTTGTTTCTTTCTTCTTCTTCCTCTTCTTCTTCTTCTTCTTCTTCTTCTTCTTCTTCCTCCTCTTCCTCTTCTAGTCTTCTTCTTCTTCTTCTTCTTCAAGTCTTCTTCTCCTTCTCCTTCTTCTTCTTCTCCATATTCTTCTTCTTCTTCTTCATTTATGACATAATTAGCTTATTCATTTCAAAAATGGCATAATAACCTTGGTTAGCTCATAAATGTCATATACTTAACTTATTTTCCTCCAAAATGGCATAATTACCTAAGTTAGCTCTAAAATGACCTATACTTACCTAAGTTAGCTAAAAATGGCATAATTACCTAGGTTAGCACAAAAATGACCTATACTTACCTTATTTTCCTCCAAATTGACATAATAAGTTTAGTTAGCTCAAAATGGCATAATTACCTAAGTTAGCTCTAAATTGACACAAATAAGGAAGAAGAAGAAAAACAAGGAAGAGGAGAAAAAGAAAGAATAGAAGAAGAAAGAGAAGAAAAAGAAAGAATAAAAGAAGAAGAATGAGAAGGAAAAGGGTAAAAACCTTCTTCTTCTTCTTCTTCTTCTAGTCTTCTTCTTCTACTTCTTCTCCGTCTAGTCTTCTTCTTCTTATTCTTCTTGTTCTTCTTCATTTATGATATAATTAGCTTATTCATTTCAAAAATGGTATAATAACCTTGGTTAGCTCATAAATGTCATGTACTTAGCTTATTTTCCTCCAAAGTGGCATAATTACCTAAGTTAGCTCTAAAATGACCTATACTTACCTAAGTTAGCTCAAAAATGGCATAATTACCTAGGTTAGCACAAAAATGACCTATACTTACCTTATTTTCCTCCAAATTGACATAATAAGCTTAGTTAGCTCAAAAATGGCATAATTACCTAAGTTAGCTCTGAATTGAGACAAATAAGGAACAAGAAGAAGAAAAACAAGGAAGAGGAGAAAAATAAAGAATACAAGAAGAAAGAGAAGGAAAAGAAAGAATACAAGAAGAAGAATGAGAAGGAAAAGGGTAAAAACCTTCTTGTTGTTCTAGTCTTCTTCTTCTTCTTCTTCTAATCTTCTTCTTCTTCTTCTTCTAACTTGCTTACACCCATTTTTGCAGATTTGATTTACTTCATGGATGCTGGCATTGATGGACAGCTAGTTTTAGTTTCTGTTTTGATTTTGTGTTGATGAACAATGTATGTTGATGAACTCCATAAAACTATGTATGTATGAATGTTGATGAACTCCGTGAACTCCGTGAAACTATGTATGAATTGGACCTTTTAATACCCTATGTATTCTGTTGCATTGATGGACTGCTTGATGTTGGATACATGGCCTGCTATATATATATATATCATATTTGTGATTTGAAAATGCAGGGAAATAAAAGAAAACAAATAAAACAGTGGCAATACAGGTGCTTTGCCGTCTGCCAGCCGATGGCAAAGACCTTTGCCATCGGTAGGCAGACGACAAAGGAAACATGTGGCAGCGACCTATGCAACCCGGGAGCACCAGGTCTGACCCATTTGGTCATTATGCCATTTGCTGGCAGACAGCAAAGACAGAGTAGCAGTGACGTGTAGGCACAGCCCTGCTAACGTCATATGGCAGACGTCAAAGGGTTTGGTTGTTTGTCGTCAGCAGGCAGACGACAAAGTCTGCTGTTAGCCACCTAACGGGGCTAACAACTATTTTTGACGTCCACTATCTTTACCGTCAGCTTTGCCAGGAAAGTGGATGACAAACCTCTTTGCCTTCCACTGTCATTATGTAGATGACAAACAAAGTCATTACCGTGACTTTCAGTGCCGGAAGTGTTTGCCGTCTGTGACGGACGACAAGGAGGGTTGCCGTCGGTGGACTTGTTCTGTGCTGTCTGCTACGATAGACGGTGAAGTAGCTGATTCCTGTAGTGACAAGGCTACCTCGAGCCACGATTTGGGGTCGGTAGTAACTGCCCGACCCATCGTGGAATGCGCCGCTTCAATAAAGTTGTCAGACTAGGTGGCACCATTCATACCTACGTGCTCGTCCTTCGAGGCTAAGTTACCATGCCTCCTCGGGAAAGGTGTGAGCTCGGCTAAGTCTTGTTTGCGAGATGCCACTCCTTTATAGAATGGTTCGGGAATCTTGAAGTCGCAAAGGCGAACTCGTATATCAAGCCAAGGACTTCAGATCTGAGGTTGTCTTCATCAAGGGAATCACCCTCCGCATAGAAGACCAGTTCGGGGGGCTACTGACGGTGTCCTGGACTAGGGGGTACTTACCTAGTCGCCCCATGCTCCTCGGGTTGGGATGATGGGCCTTCATTCTTCTCAAGATGGACTCTAGAAGCTATAAGCTGGAGGCATGATCGAGACTGCATCTACCGATGACTTGCCATATACTCCAAGACTTCTCCTGCCGCCTCCACAAAAAGATATCGACCTTGTAGCCCTATATACCCTACTGGGCGTGTATATAAGCCAAAGGTTTAGACCATAGAGGGGACATCAACACAATCTCATTCACCTAGCCCTAGTGTTAGAACACATATGATGATCTTGAGGTAGATCGACTCTGTATTTGATACATCTCCATCAATATAAAAAAGAGTAGGATGTAGGGTTTTATCTCCATCAAGAGGGCCCAAAACCTGGGTAAACATCATCTCCTTGTTCCTGTTAGCAACTGTCCGAGATCCACAGCTCGGGACCCCCTACCCTGAGGTCTGCCGATTTTAACACCGACACTACCCGTCCCCTCGAGACCCTAACACGATCCAAGTTCGCCCGAGTACCCTTCACAACCAGGGCATTCTGGTGGCGCCTCCACCGTCGGAGCCAGACTCTCCTTCCTCCTAGCTGCTCCAGGTGCCTCTGGCCTTCCGACCATTGCCTCCTACGATAAGGCCGTGGTATGGGCACTACACATCCAAAGAGGATAAGAAGACTAGTCGAGGGACGACACCGTAAAAAGAGGTGGCCCGTGAAACTCACAGGTCTGTGGCACGCTAGTGCCTCATTGACACACACCGGGTGAAGAACGGAGCCAGAGGTGTTATGCCAAGAGGTGCAACAAGTGACATGGGAGCATTGGAGCCTGACGCAGGTCCACTAAAGGCCGCGCCTGTGGAAAGAGAAGGCCCCGCATCCACGTACTCCTCCACAAAGGTAGCAGTCAAACGGCAGCCCCGTTTGGGCCTATCATGTGACTCTGCTTCCCTAGCGGGAGGCAGGGTCCACTTTTTCCTGCATGTTGGCGGTGCAATTTGTGCAGGCGGTGCGTAGGTAGAACCATTGGCGTCACCATCATCACCTCCTCCTATGGTCCCACACGGACATGAATGGGACAACCTAAGCTACTGGAAAAAAGGGTTTGGGCGACCAATGTCCCCAGGGCCCTTTGGAACAACACCCCACTTATCGCATTCCGGCAGGCCCTGTAGGAAGGCCTCACATGCTCCGTCGGCATGCAGCATCTGAACAGAGAAAGGGTGACCCGGGCCGCTCTCAGCATGGAACAGAACCTTCATTAACCACTTAAGCTTTTTGTCCTCTATGACAAACAAGTGGAGGCACCTTGGGTCTTGCAGCCCCTAGTACGTCCACAAAGGAAGCTCTTGATCTTGTAGGGGGGGCACCCTCATCCGGGAAAAGTTAAGGACCGCCATACGTCCATCAAGATTTTCTCTCGAGAGCCATTTGATACCCCTAAGTGCGGGGTGGATGGCTGCCCCGGCCAGACAAGTCGCCCATCCTTCACATTCCCTTGCCGTAGCAATGGGCGCGCGCAGCTAGGCAGATTCCCGTCCGGCGTCAATGAGCATCCAATTCTAGCACCACTCATTCATGGGCTCATGAAGATTCAAGGGAATAAAATCGTCCTTGATCTCCTTCGCAGCCAAGTTAAAGGTCATATAGCCTGAGGTCTGGCTTCTGGGAACCCGGTAAGTGGAGAAGATGTGATGGAAGAGTTCCAGGGACGGCCTCACTCCCATGAACCCTTCACATAAATTGGAGAATATCGCTAAGACCAATACAACGTTCGAATGAAGGTGGAGGACATGGATTAGGAAATGAGCTAGAACTGCCATGAAGAAGTTTGAAAAAGGGGGAACTAAATCGGCGGCCAGGAAATTAAGGAAAATGGGAACCTCGGTACTACCCCCTGAGGCATCGCCTGCTGGAAGAAGATCCGTCGAACCCCATGAGTGGTTCGCACCCTCGACCAAAAACTAGAACTTTCTCAAGCTATGGTCATCGGGAAATGCGGACTCAAGCAGGGCTAGTAGGAGCCCCTCCCATTCTCTCCCCTTGTTTTCTCCTCCATTCGCTGCGCCTCCGAAGCTAGAGCACGACAAGACTAGGCTAGGAGAAGAGCTTGGCTGAAGAAGTATCAAGCAAGGAAGTTGGGAAGGAGGAAGACCATCATCAAGGCATTACACAGTTTTCTCCTCCTTATAAACGGATCAAGAAGGAGTTAACTGCTCGCCCACAAGAGGGATGACCCATGATCTCTGAGGAACATTAAGAACAGCATGGACACCAAGAAGATGATCCTAGATTCAATGGGGTAATAGATTGAGCCTACGTTTGTGTGACAGGGCCTTGACTGGCATTGATAGTCCCCATAAGAAGGCCCATGCCGCCACATGTCATATCCCTGGGGTCGCTAGGCCCCATTACCCTCTTCACTAGTTATCATAGGGCAAAAGGTAAATGGGACCGGGAGCTATTATCGGTGTAAATAAAACCAGGGTAATAACAATCTGGTTCAGTGGGCCCTAAGGATAAACCAGGCCACATGTTTTTGTGCGTAAAAGGGCATCATAATACGGCCAAGCAGAATCCGGTGGACCTTGCCCTATGCATGGGCAATACGTCCTGGGAAAGGGATGCAAGGTCGTGACTCTACGCCCTCTTCGGGGAACCGCCCCAGGAAGGGAACGCCGATACACCTGGGAAGGAAGACTTCATCCCCAAGGCGGACGGATGATGAACCACTCCCATAGGACGAAAACTGACACCAGATGGCATGTGAAGCATGTACGATATGGCCTCCCGCGTGTGCTCCTAGGAGATTCATGTGAATCAAGGCACCTTGGGCTTCCTCAATAAGATTCATCTACTAACCACCCCACTACAGTGGTGGTACTTCGTTGCCAACTGACGAATGCCAAAGGAGGCAGGTTAGTATCTAGGGGGTAACTCGCTGCCCCAGAAGGATGTCGTCATCACCTATGCATGCGTGCTATGGGCGACCATGTTGTGACGCCCCCGACTCAATCGTACACTAATCATACACGCAAATGTGTACGATCAAGATCAGGGACTCACGGGAAGATATCACAACATAACTCTAGACACAAATTAAAATAATACAAGCTTTATATTACAAGCCAGGGGCCTCGAGGGCTTGAATACATAAGCTCGAATACAAACGAGTCAGCGGAAGCAACATTATCTGAGTACAGACATGAGTTAAACAAGTTTGCCTTAAGAAGGCTAGCACAAAAGTAACATGATCGAAAAGGCAAGGCCTCGGGGGGGGGGGGGACGGCGGCCTCCACGTAGTAGTAGGAACCCTCGGTGTAGTAGTAGTCATCGTCGAAGGTGGCGTCTGGCTCCTGGGCTCCATCATCTGGTTGCGACGTCCGAGAAGAAAGGAAAAGAGGAAAAAGAGGAAGCAAAGCAACCGTGAGTACCCATCCAAAGTACTCTCAAGCAAGGATCTACACTACATATGCATCAGTATCAATGAAATGGGTAGTATCTGTGGACTGAACTGCAGAATGCCAGAAGAGAAGGGAAAGCCTAGACTATCGAAGACTAGCATCTTCAAGCAGCTCCAAGCATCTTGCTGCATCAGAAGAGATAAGAGTGGCATATTATAATATTAATATGTATGTTGTAACCTCGCTCAGGGATCACTTCCTCGACTCCCTGCGAGAAAGCAATCCCGGAGCCATCATTTGCATTACATGCCGAAGCATCCAGTTCTAGTTGTATCTATCGGGATACTACTCTGAGCTTCCATTACCATAGAGATGGCTATTCGAATAGATAGAATACTTACCTGCAGGGGTGCACCAACTTACCCAACACGCTCGATCAACTCCGGCCGGACACACCATCAGGTCATGACCGGCCTCGGCCGATCAACACACCGCAGTCCTACCTAGGCTCAACAGAGAGGCCAGCATGCCATTCTACATCCTAAGCGCGCAGGGGTCTTGGACCCATTGCCCTTTGCACTCCTGCACGTTGCGTGGGCGGCCGGTGAGCGGACCTAGCTATCTCCTTAAATAAGGCAGGTGCTTACGCAGTCCAACCCGGTGCGCGCCGCTCCATCGCTGACGTCAGTTGAGCTTTCGGCTAATACATATGAAGCAGAGTGCCCATACTTATTACCGCGTGGTGGTTAGTGCGAAAAAGGCCAGTGGCCTACTCGGATCAAATATCCAAACCGTTAGTGTCTTGGTAGTGTGCGGTAACGATCAGTGATCCATGATATGTGGTCCCGTCGCCCCGTCTCACGGACATGCGGCAAGGGCTAAGAATGCTCGGCCGCGCAGCGTGGAAAACTTGTGGGTATCCTCCAAATCAACCCGACTTCACATCACTCACGGGTACCCCTCGGGGCCGACCCGATGTTATCATGGTTATGTGGTAAGTCAAAGTAACCGTGTGTCCGAAACAGCAAGGGGGGAACCTGAGGAATCACCCTCGATGGATTCCCACTCGATGTATCCATCAAGGTGGACTTGGGAGGAATCACCCTCGATGGTCCACACTTGAGGGGTTGCACGATAGAGTAGTTATCGAGAGTGGTGAGGAGGAATCACCCTCGATGACCACGACCGAATAGCTACACTACAGGGTTAACATCAGAAGTGCTGACGAGGTATCACCCTCGACACTCGATAGTAACTTTGCAGAGTCGTACAACTAACGGGGGTGATGTGCGGTGTCGGGGCCTGGACGTCGATCACGTTGATCGAGTCATCGAACATAAAGCAGGGCAAGTGGGACAAGGTGGTGGTCACTGATGGATCTCTAACCAGCCTATACTAAGCAGTTTAGAATAAGCAGGTAAGGTATGAAAGTAGGTAGCAAAAACAGCCTATGCATCAGAATAGGAGCAAACAATAACAATAGAAAAATCTAATGCAAGCATGAAAGAGAATGAAATGGGCGACATTGGAGTGATCAGGGGGGGGCTTGCCTGGAAGCTCTGCTGCAAAGGAAGAAGGGTCGTCGGAGACGTAGTCGATCACAGGGGCAGCATCAGTCTCGGGGTCTATCGGAGAAAAGAGGGGGGAGAAACAATAAATATAAATCATCATAAAGCATAACATGGTAATACGCGGTGTTAGGGGTGAACTGACGCAGTGCTAGACGTTGCAGACGGAGAGGGAAAACATCCGGAGGGGGTTTTCCGGCGTGTGACATTTTTCGGACAGATGAAAAGAGAGGGGACGGTTCCATGTTCAGCATGCTAGGGGCATGTGACAGATGAATGGACCGCGTTTCCGGATTCCTTGGATTTTTCTGAACAACTTTCATGTATAAAACATTTTCATCCGAGTTACAGATTATTTTATATGAATTTCCAAAGTTTTATTCAATTCCTGGAATTTCTGGTTTTAAATTAATTCGAAATTAAACAGTGGAATATTCTTTATACCTAGCAGCAACTAGCCACTGAGTATGACAAGTGGGGTCCAGAGGTTCCAGTTAAGCAGTTGACCAGTAATGGTTGACTGGTCAACAGGGTTAATGTGGGGCCCATCTGTCAATGACACATGGGGAATTAAATTAACTAATTTGGTTTAATTAGTGGTGAGACCCCTTTGTCAATGGGTGTAGCTCTAAACAGGGTTAATTAGCTAGTTTAGCTAAAAATGGGCCTACAAGTCAGTGACTAAAAAAAGGGGGGTTAGTACTTAATCTAATCTGGGGGGTGGTTATCCCTACTAATCTAACAGGGGCCGGCCCGACTGGGCGTTGGCTCTGGCCGGTCACGGCGGGGCACAGCCACTGCGGCCGTTAGTGAGCGAGCAGGGCAGGGCAGGTGGAGGCGGGCGCAGCCGGCACGGGGCCGGACGGCAGCGGCGAGTAGCGATGCAGAGGCGGTGGCAGTAGCAGTCAACAGCAGCAGTAGCAGTTAGCCAGCAGCTGCGAGTGGTAGTAGGTGGAGGCGAGGCCACGGGTGGGCGTGCGCGAGGGCGCAGGCGGTGCGGGTAGGGGCCATGGCGCGCAGCGGTTCGAGGGGCTGCAGCGGCAAGCAGAAGCAGCACAGCAGCAACATGAGGTGAACGAGGATGTGAGGCGCGCCGAGCGGAGCCCGCGGCTGTGGTCGTCGGCACGGGCGGTGGAGGGCGAACGAGGCAACGATGACGCGGAGCATGGCCGGGGCTGCAAGCCGCGCTACGGCCTCCCACGGCACTGTTGATCGCTGTCAAGTGCTCGGGCACGAGCTCCAGTGACAGTGGTGCGACGGGGAGCATGGCAGCGGCAGCGGGACTCGAACACGGCGGGGGAAAAGCTAGCGGATGCGTATGAGTAGACGGAAAGGGGGAGGAGAGGCGGGAGCTCAATGTCGTTGCAGAGATGGCCCGGGCAAGACGCGCGGCGGCCGGAGACGAAGGTGGCGGCGGTGACCCGAGGCGGACGGAGGTCGAAGATGGGGAGGTAGCGAGCGCTCCGGTACCTCCCAACATAAGCTCGTGGTTGGGGAAGATGTAGCAGACGCCGGTGAAGCGGAAGGGCACTTCGGGGGCGCTTGGGGGTCGCAGTAGCCGCGGTGGAGGCGCGGCAATAGCGGCGACCATGCCGGACGAGAAAGGGAAAGGGGATCTGAGAGGAGAGGCGGAGAGGGAGAGGGGAGTGGGGTGGTAGAGGAGCGAGGTGAGTGGAGGCCGGGATCGAGGAGGCGGGGAGGCGCGGGACCTTATCCGCCGTTGTCGCCGGCGAGGTGGTGCGGCTAGGTGCACTCGGCCGTGTCCCAGTCAGCTGTACAGGGAAGGCGACCAGGGAGGCTGGCTTGCTCGGGTGAGGTTAGGTGGGCCGGCTGGGCTGGCCCAGGTAGGTTAGGTCCGGGGGTAGGGGCCTCCTTTCCTTTTTTGTTTTAGTTTTCCTTTTAAAACTTCTCTGCTTTCTTTTATTTTCAAAAAGCAAAACAGTTATATAATTTATAAAACTTACACCTAAAATATTAGTATAACTTAGGCTACTGCCACATTAAGTTTAACATTATAATAAATTAGTTTAGCATTTTTAACTCAAATATCATTTAATTTAATTGCTTTAGCCACTGTTTTAAATAGTTAAGGGCACTTAGACATTTTGCAAAAATGTTGGTTCACCACCAATACTATCAAAAGAATATTTTCCACATGATGAACATTTTAGTTTTCATGTTTGAACAATTTTGAATTTCACTCATAATTTGCATTTGAATTTGAATTGAGTTCGAAAGCAAATGAGGATTAGCAGAAGTAGGAGTGATGACATGGCACCATCAACATGGGATTACTGTAGCATGATTCTCAGGGTGTTACAAATCTCCTCCACTACAAGAAATCTCTTCCCGAGATTTAAGAGGTGGAGTAAGGGGGAAAGAGTTGGTTACGAAATTCTAACGAATCTTCTCGGTCTTGGATGCTCTTCTCAAAGAGGTTAATCCCTTTCGTTAATGTCTTCATTTCTCTACATCGATGTATCATGATGATGTTGTCGTTCTCCCTTCCGGATATCCACCATACTTATGAAGGTACAAGGGTTAACTTTGGAAGAACGGACCTCTACAAGGTCGCTTCTCTGGTAGATAACATCAGGGAAGGTGGCAAAAAGTAACTCTCGAATAGAAAATTAAGAAAATGTCAAGAGCAAAGTAAGAAGGTACTACGAGAAGTTTTGAACGGGCAGGCAATCGTTTGATGCCTAAAAAGAAGGTGAAAGGGGTTTAGAGTAACGAAATAAATATTGCGTTTGATACCATAGTAGATCATCTCTAGGAAGGTGGCTCGTGAATTACATACGAAGTCAGTGTGAGGAATAACTTTTGGAAACAGGGACGTACAGGAGTTAGGTTTCGATCTTGTGGAACTATGGGTTATGGGCCCACCATGTGTGTTAAAAGTAGAAAGGGCACTGACATCTTGCACGGTCGGGATAACATGGCATGTCAGAGGGTAGCCTGCCAGTTATGTTGGCAACAATGTTGGTACCAAGGGCGAGGGACGAAGAGAACCATTTTCCTGCTCGTTGAAACGAGGCGGACCAATAGGCAAAGTTCTCGTCCATCGGTGGTTACCAGAATGTCATCAACAATAGTAACAGGGTCTTACTGACAGAGTTGTACACCGAGATGTTTACACAAGCAGGGAATTATTACTGCTTATATCATACAGATCACATGAAGGATTAAACAAACCAATGGAAATGAAAATGTGGTTATTTGTTTTATCAGAACAATGGAAGGAAATGTGTTTAAACACAATATCAGGAGTACATCCTTCCCAAGGACAATCAGAGGATGACATCCATGGAAGGGTAGTAAGTAGATTACCATATAGGTAAAGAGGAGAGGAAATTCATGACGTTATCCATACAACAGTGTTTGGATAAGTGATCAAGAAACATTGAGCATTGCGCCTCCAATGTTCTTAAAGAGGTTATTAGTACCACGGTCATGCTTCAGGACAACATTGACATGGTCATCAGGTAAAGGTCAGACCTTGGGAACACAAAGGATCCATCGGGAATGTCTAGAACATCTCATGCAATTTTATCAGGAAAAGATGAGGATGCGGCCGATGGGTTCAACTGCAATCCATCGACATGTCAAAAAGGATGTATTTCCAAAATTATATGAACAAGTTTGTGTTGGGGGGAGGGGAAGGCAAGAATGTTGTCGATGATAACACAATTCATCGAGGGGAAATGATGGTATTTCTCATCATGAATTCAATTGATATCCTGGAAGAGCTTAGAATGTTGATGGTGATCACGACATATTTTTCAAGAGGTTCCATGAAGATGTAATCGATCGACGATGACATCAAGTCAAAGTAATGATGAAGCGAAAGGTTATTGCAACCATGGGTACGACACAAACTCGAAATCAAGCTTGCTGTTCAAGGAGAAATAATATGACGAGGAAGATCGACGTAGGTTTAGCTCATCATCGAAAATTGTGCTCCGGGAAGAAGGCCCAGGTAGCTCAGTTAAATTTCAGCACATTAATGATATAGTCGATCAGGTTAGGAATGACTTGAAGGATTATTTAACTCGTAAGCAACGAAAATTACTTAGAGTTATTGATTCGGAGTGCGGGATGGATTCACTTATCGGTGTTCTCGAGCGACTAATAACTCAGAACCCAGGGGGAGTATGAAATCAGTGAGAAGCAATACTAGATGAAAACTCATAGGAAGCAACACGGTCCTTTGATATCCTCGAGATACCGGAGGGTACTCAAAGGAAGATCAAAATAGAGGTTCCGGAGATGTATTGATCTGCATAAGGCAAGTATTTTAACTTGTCCGGGAAATGGGATCAAAGAGTAACAATATGGTCGGAACCACGGATAAAATTAAAGGACAAAACACAGATACAAGATGAACTTATAACAAAGGGATAATTATTACTACAAGAAGTTTTCATGATAAGATCTACATCGTGTCCATGGGCATGAACACAAAGTTCAAGGTCGACTCCCACTTTTCCAATGCAAAATCTTTCATTCACTTCTAGTTTTCAAAGAAGTTGTAATGTTGAATTTTTATCTGACAAAACACCAGAAGAGTAAGACTCATGAAAACTCTCAGGTTCACACGGATTAGGGAAGGCATAGGTTCAACCCATCGGGCCATCTTAGGAACATATACCACGAACTTCAGAAGTAAATTATACCAGCTCGAAAGCAAAGCATGGTTGACAAAAGCAGATGATAGAATTTACCAAAGGCATTATGTGTCAGGGAAGAACTCACAAGGTTAATGAATATGAAGGACATTGTCGGATAATAATCCAACCACGGATATGGCGGTCCATAAAGGATCTGATGTGAGTTTTGATACTTAAGCAGAAGAAGAAAGAATGCAAAGGCATCGGATTATAGATATAACTGGATAACTTCAAAGCTTGAATACAAAGGAATTACAATTTTCAAATCAGAAGATCTGAAGCAGAGGCTCTGATCAAAAGATAATTGAGTTGAATCGATATAGATCGACAATCAATAAAGGTTTGATTTGCCAAGAACAAGCTCATGTTTGGAGTGACGTCTGAGCCGGAAGGATGAATGCTAGGATCTGATTGAGGATTGCGAGCATTCGCAACATATTGGATCAAGGGACTCGAAACGATAGTGACAGAGGATGTCAACGGAGATTACTAGAAATATGGAATTACGCATAATGCAGGCACACAAGATTTTCCAAAGCAATAGGTTGCAAAGGATTCTCGGAAGGTCGAATAGCATTTCGGGGTATTTTGTGAAACACATGAATAACTAGGAATGAACAAATCCTCGATAAGTGTGAGGAATTATTCGAACATGTATTCATGCGGAAAAGGAGCTGCAAGGCGGCAGGCACAACGGATTCTCGAAATATCGGAAAGTATTTCAGGGTATCTTGTAATAACAAGAGCAATTGGAAAAGAAAGTTTGGACGGCAAGTGTATGTGGCTATCCATAATGATTCATCGGTGGTAGGGAATTGCAACGGCGAAGGGCACAAGGGTCTCGGGAAAACATTGAAGAGTATCTTCGGAATCTTCTGGTGCACCAAGTGACCATCTAAAATGACGGGCTCTGCGGGAGGAAGTAGTTATGAGAACCTAAGGTTAGAGTTAGTAAAATCTTTAACCTGAATAGAAGAAAGATCAGAGTCCCAGAGTATAGACGAGGTGTAAAAGATCCTAGCACCACCCAATGGCGACGTGGGCCCATAAGCCGCACAACCATGTTAGTAAAAGTTTTGTAATGACTAGACTCAACTTTGGCCAAGGAGTTGGAAAGGGGGCTACCTACAGGCAGTCGGCTCTGATACCAACTTGTGATGCCCCTGATTCAATCGTACACTAATCATGCACGCAAATGTGTACGATCAAGATCAGGGACTCACGGGAAGATATCACAACACAACTCTAGACATGAATTAAAATAATACAAGCTTTATATTATAAGCCAGGGGCCTCGAGGACTCGAATACATAAGCTCGAGTACAAACGAGTCAGCGGAAGCAACATTATTTGAGTACAGACATGAGTTAAACAAGTTTGCCTTCAGAAGGCTAGCACAAAAGCAACATCGATCGAAAAGGCAAGGCCTCCTGCCTAGGAGCCTCCTAACTACTCCTGGTCGTCGACGGCCTCCACGTAGTACTAGGCACCCTCGGTGTAGTAGTAGTCATCGTCGAAGGTGGCGTCTGGCTCCTGGGCTCCATCATCTGGTTGCGACGTCCGAGAAGAAAGGAAAAGAGGAAAAATAGGAAGCAAAGCAACCGTGAGTACTCATCCAAAGTACTCGCAAGCAAGGATCTACACTAGATATACTTCGGTATCAATGAAATGGGTAGTATCTATGGACTGAACTACATAATGCCAGAAGAGAATGGGAAAGCCTAGCCTATCGAAGACTAGCAACTTCAAACAGCTCCAAGCATCTTGCAGCATCAGAAGAGATAAGAGTGGCATATTATAATATTAATAAGTATGTTGTTACCTTGCCCAGAGATCACTTCCTCGACTCCCTACGAGAAAGCAATCCCGGAGCCATCATTTCCATTACATGCCTCAGCATCCAGTTCTAGTTGTATCGATCGGCATACAACTCTGAGCTTCCATTACTGTGGAGACGGCTATTCGAATAGATAGAATACTTCCCTGCAGGGGTGCACCAACTTACCCAACATGCTCGATAAACTCCACCCGGACACACCATCAGGTCATGACCGGCCTCGGCCGATCAACACACCGCAGTCCTACCTAGGCTCAACAGAGAGGCCAGCACGCCAGTCTACATCCTAAGCGCGTAGGGGTCTTGGGCCCATCGGCCTTTGCACTCCTGCATGTTGCGTGGGAGCAGACCTAGCTACCTCCTTAAGTAAGGCAGGTGCTTACGCAGTCCAACCCGGTGCGCGCCGCTCCATCACTGACGTCCGTTGAGCTTTTGGCTGATACATACGACGCAGAGTGACCAACTTATTCCCGCGTGGTGGTTAGTGCGAAAAAGGCCAGAGGCCTACTCGCATCAAATATCCAAACCGTTAGTGTCTTGGTATTGTGCGGTAACAATCAATGATCCACGATATGTGGTCTCATCGCCCCGTCTCACGGACTTGCGGCAAGGGCTAAGAATGCCCGGCCGCGCCGCGTGGAAAACTTGCGGGTATCCTCCAGATCAACCCGACTTCACATCACTCGCGGGTACCCCTCGGGGCTGACCCGATGTCATCATGGTTATGTGGTAAGTCAATGTAACCGTGTGTCCGAAATAGCAAGGGGGAACCTGAGGAATCACCCTCGATGGATTCCCACTCGATGTACCATCAAGGTGCACTTGGGAGGAATCACCCTCGATGGTCCACACTTGAGGGGTTGCATGACAGAGTAGTTATCGGGAATGGTGAGGGAGGAATCACCCTCGATGACCAGGAACGAATAGCTACACTACAGGGTTAACATCAGAAGTGCTGACGAGGTATCACCCTCGGCACTCGATAGTAACTCTGCAGAGTCATACAACTAAGGAGGGTGATGTGCGGTGTCGGGGCCTGGACATCGATCACGTTGATCGAGTCATCGAACATAAAGCGGGGCAACTGGGACAAGGTGGGGGTCACTGATGGATCTCTAACTAGCCTATACTAAGCTGTTTAGAATAAGCAGGTAAGGTATGAAAGTAGGTAGCAAAAACATGATATGCATCAGAATAGGAGCAAACAATAACAGTAGCAAAATCTAATGCAAACATGAGAGAGAATGGAATGGGCGATATCAGAGTGATCAAGGTGGGGGGGGGTGGAAGCTCTGCTGCAAACAAAGAAGGGTCATTGGAGACGTAGTCGATCACAGGGGCAGCATCAGTCTCGGGGTCTACCGGAGAGAACAGGGGGGAGAAACAATAAATATAAAGCATCATAAAGCATAACATGGTAATACGCAGTGTTAGGGGTGAACTAACGCAGAGCTAGACATTCTGGATAGATGAAAAGAGAGGGGACGGTTCCATGTTCAGCATGCTAGGGGCATGTGACAGATGAACGGACCGCGTATCCAGATTCCTTGGATTTTTTTGAACAACTTTCATGTATAAAACATTTTCATCCGAGTTACGGATTATTTTATATGAATTTCCAAAGTTTATTCAATTCCTGGAATTTCTGGTTTTAAATTAATTCGAAATTAAACAGTGGAATATTCTTTATACCTACCAGCAACTAGCCACTGAGTATGACAAGTGGGGTCCAGAGGGTCCAGTCAAACAGTTGACCAGTAATGGTTGACTGGTCAACAGGGTCAATGTGGGGCCCATCTGTCAATGACACATGTGGTAATTAAATTAACTAATTTGGTTTAATTAGTGGTGAGACCCATTTGTCAATGGGTGTAGCTATAAACAGGGTTAATTAGCTAGTTTACCTAAAAAATGGGCCTACTAATCAGTGACTAAAAAGGGGGGAGTTAGTACTTAATCTAATCTAGTGGGTGGTTATCCCTACTAATCTAACAGGGGTCAGCCCGACTGGGCATTGTCTCTGGCCGGCCACGGCGGGGCACGGCCAGCGCGGCCGCCGGCGAGCGAGCAGGGCAGGTGGAGGCGGGCGCAGCCGGCACGGACGGCAGCGGCGAGTAGCGATGTAGAGGCAGCAGCTGTAGCAGTCAACAGCAGCAGCAGCAGCAGCAGCAGCAACACTTAGCCAGCAGCGGCGAGTGGCAGTAGGCGGAGGCGAGGACATGGGTGGGCGTGCGTGAGGGCGCAGGAGGCGCGGGCAGGGGCCATGGCGCGTGGCGGGTCGAGGGGCTATGGCGGTGAGCAGAAGTAGCACAGAGGCAACAAGAGGTGAATGAGGACGTGAGGTGCGCCGAGCGGAGCCCACGACTGCGGTCGTCGGCACGGGCGGTGGCGGGCGAATGCGGCAACAATGACGCGGACCACGGGCGGGGCTGCGAGCGGCACTATGGCCTCCCATGGCGCTGTTGAGAGCTGTCAAGTGCTCGGGCACGAGCTCCAGTGACAGTGGCGCGACGAGGAGCATGGCAGCGGCGGCGGGACTGGAATACGGCGGGGAAAAAGCTAGCGGATGCGTATGAGTAGACGACAAGGGGGAGGAGAGGTGGGAGCTCACTGGCGTTGCAGAGATGGCCTGGGGAAGACGGGCGGCGGCCGGAGACGAAGGTGGCGGCGGTGACCTGAGGCGGACGGACATCGAAGATGGGGAGGTAGCAAGCGCTCCGGTGCCTCCCAGCATAAGCTCGTGTTGGGGAAGATGTAGCAGACGCCGGCGAAGCAGAAGGGCACTTTGGGGGCGCTTGGGGGTTGCAGTGGCCGTGGTGGAGGCACGACGACGGCGACGGCCGCGCTGGACGAGAAGGGGAAAGGGGATCTGAGAGGAGAGGCGGAGAGGGAGAGGGGAGTGGGGTGGTAGAGGAGCGAGGTGAGTGGAGGTGGGGATCGAGTAGGCGGGGAGGCGCAGGGGCCTTATCCGCCGTTGTCGCCGGCGAGGTGGTGCGGCTGGGCGCACTCGGCCGTGCCCCGGTCGGCTGTACAGGGAAGGCGACCGGGGAGGCGGGCTAGCTCGGGTGAGGTTAGGTGGGCCGGCTGGGCCGGCCCAGGTAGGTTAGTGTTGGCGCAAAACCCTAGCCCTAGCTCTCCTCTCTCTCTCACTGAGCTCTCTCTCTGAATCCGTGGCGCGAACCAACGAAGAAGAAAGAAGAAGAAAGGAAGAACAGGGACACGGCGAGGTTTTTCCCGGCGCACGAACGCCTTCACCTGAGCACGAACTCAAAACCCCACCGCTATTACAACGGCCCTCGCATGGCCTTATACCCGAGCCAGCGCACCGGGCAAGAACCCACGCCTCCACTCCGTCCCGATCACCCGGGCTCCGCTCGCTCCGTTCGTGCCCGCGTCGTGCTCCGACGCGTGCGCCCCACGGCGAGCTCCAACGGCCACACCCCGATCATGCCATGCAACTCGCCAACAGCGTAACCTAAACACACGCACATGATGCACACCCGCACGGACACGCCCGTGCTGCACCCACAAGCACGCACACACTACCCGTCGTGGACCCGATGCGCCCAGCGCGCCCATACACGCGCCCGACATGACGAGCTCGTCGCCGCGGCTTATTTCGTCCAACACTCAGGCCCTAAGCCGCGGCTCTGAGCAGGCCGCCGTCCTCGACGCCGTCATCTACTAGCAGCGCGCGCTCCACCGCTGGCGCCTTCCTTAGCTGCGGGCACTGATGTCTACTACACAACCTTCTTCTTGTAGACGTTATTGGGCCTCCAAGTGCAGAGGTTTGTAGGACAGTAGCAAATTTCCCTCAAGTGGATGACCTAAGGTTTATCAATCCGTGGGAGGCATAGGATGAAGATGGTCTCTCTCAAACAACCCTGCAACCAAATAACAAAGAGTCTCTTGTGTCCCCAACACACCCAATACAATGGTAAATTGTATAGGTGCACTAGTTCGGCGAAGAGATGGTGATACAAGTGCAATATGGATAGTAGATAATAGTTTTTGTAATCTGAGAATATAAAAACAGCAAGTTAACTAATGATAAAAGTGGGCGTAAACGGTATTGCAATGTGTGGAAATAAGGCCTAGGGTTCATACTTTCACTAGTGAAAGTCCTCTCAACAATAATAACATAATTGGACCACATAACTATCCCTCAACATGCAACAAAGAGTCACTCCAAAGTCACTAATAGCGGAGAACGAATGAAGAGATTATGGTAGGGTAGGAAAGCACCTCAAAGTTATTCTTTCCAATCAATCCGTTGGGCTATTCCTATAAGTGTCACAAACAGCCCTAGAGTTCGTACTAGAATAACACCTTAAGACACAAATCAGGGGGGGGGGGGGGGGGGGGGTAGATACTCCAATGTCACCTCAAGTATCGTGGGTATGAGTATACGATATGCATCACACAATCTCAGATTCATCTATTCAACCAACACATAGAACCTCAAAGAGTGCCCCAAAGTTTCTATCGGAGAATCATGACAAAAACGTGTGCCAACCCCTATGCATAGGTTCATGGGCGGAACCCGCAAGTTGATCACCAAAACATACATCAAGTGAATCACATGATATCCCATTGTCACCACAGATATCC
>JAAAWM010012016.1:40000-127500 GCA_036873465.1 Thinopyrum obtusiflorum
GGGGGGGGGGGGGGGGGGGGGGGGGGGGGGGGGGGGGGGGGGGGGGGGGGGGGGGGGGGGGGGGGGGGGGGGGGGGGGGGGGGGGGGGGGGGGGGGGGGGGGGGGGGGGGGGGGGGGGGGGGGGGGGGGGGGGGGGGGGGGGGGGGGGGGGGGGGGGGGGGGGGGGGGGGGGGGGGGGGGGGGGGGGGGGGGGGGGGGGGGGGGGGGGGGGGGGGGGGGGGGGGGGGGGGGGGGGGGGGGGGGGGGGGGGGGGGGGGGGGGGGGGGGGGGGGGGGGGGGGGGGGGGGGGGGGGGGGGGGGGGGGGGGGGGGGGGGGGGGGGGGGGGGGGGGGGGGGGGGGGGGGGGGGGGGGTGATAAACCTTAGGTCATCCACTTGAGGGAAATTTGCTACTGTCCTACAAACTCTGCACTTGGAGGCCCAACAACGTCTACAAGAAGAAGGTTGTGTAGTAGACATCAAGCAGTTTCTGGCACCGTTGCCGGGGAGGTGAGTGCTTGAAGGTATATCTTTAGATCTTGCAATCGAATCTTTTTGTTTCTTGTTTTATCACTAGTTTAGTTTATAAAAGAAAACTACAAAAAAATTGGAATTGAGGGTACCTCATATGCTTCATCTTTTTAATATCTTTCATGAAAATAAGGATTCCGATAATTGTGCTCAATTGTTAGAGGAAGAATGCATTAGAATGTTTGGCACTAAATATTTGAACGATGAGCATGATTGCAATGTTGTTAGTATGAACTCTTTGAACATCCATAGTACTAATGATGATTGCACTAGTCATAATGAAAATGTCTCTTATAAGCATGTCAACTTTTGTGGAATACATAGAGCTTGCAAGCACACACCAAATAGGGAAGATAGATTTTGCAAGAGGCATAAGTATTTGGAAACTAAATGGTTGCAAGAAAGGCTAGATGCTTGTGCTGAAAATTTAAAATTTCTTTGCCATCCTTGTGAACTTTGCAATGAAAGTGATCATTTAAATCCCCAATGCAAATTGTTTCGTGATTGTATCGTGTCCAAAAATTGTGATGACTTGATTTCCCTTGCACATCATAATGAACTTAGTTTGCTTTTGGGTTATGAAGAAATGAAATGTATAACTAAGGATCTTCCAGAATTTGTCCTTGATAAAGTTCTTGATTTTGATCTAGAGGAAATTTATATGTATTGTGCGGTGAATTGCATTGAAAATCCTTATAGAAAACAAATAGAAGATGAAGAGAATACTAATGAAAGGGAAGAGACTTCCCAATATCCTCCTATTATTTCTTATGATGAATCAGGTAACGAGGAGGAGCTTTTTATTCAACCAATCTCATTAATAAGGAGCTCAAAAAAGAGGGTTAAACCCACACATGGTGTGAAGAAGAAAAAGAAAAGACGGAGAAGCAAAGGTGAAAAGGTATCCCTCCCAAATGATGTTGCTCCTATTACTCATTGTGATGATGATAATTGCTATACTATTGGTGTTGTCCATACTATTAATGATGAGAGTGATTATGCTTATGATATGAAAAGGCCCAAGCTTGGGGATGCTATGTTTGATGAGAATGGCAAGTTTGAGAATATATTTGCTGAAATTAATGTTTGCCCAAGCTTGGGGATGCTATGTTTAATGAAGATGATATTTTTAGCCTCCCAAGTTTTGATATGCAAATTTGTTATGATGATAGCATGCCTCCTACTTATGATGATTATATTGATGAAAGTGGGTTTGGAAGAGTGTCAACTTTAGGAAGTAATGATCCCACTATTTCAGAGGATGTTGAATCTTATTGTGATAATTATAAAAGTGTATTTGGAGAGGTCATGACTTTACTTAGTAATGATTCCACTCTCTTGGAAGAGGTTCCAATCGATTATGATGAGAACAAAGTTGCTACTTATGATAATTATTGTGATGATACTTATGCTATAAAAAGTAGTGATGATTATATTTACAAAACTTGTCATGATTATGATTACCCTTTTTCTGAACATTACTCTTTTAATGTGGAAACAATTTATAGTATTCAAGTTTCTTATGATACTCCCACTATTCCGAATGAGAAGAATTTTGCTTATGTGGAGAGTAATAAAATTTCTATGATTGTAGATCATGAAAAGAATGCTTTAGGTGCTGGTTATATTGTTGAATTCATTCATGATTCTACTAAAAATTATTATGAGGGAGGAACATATGCTTGTAGGAATTGCAATAATATCAAGTTTCCTCTCTATGTGTTGAAAATCTTGAAGTTATGCTTGTTTTGCCTTCCTATGCTAGTTGATTATTGTTCCCATAAGTTGTTTGATCACAAAATCCCTATGCATAGGAAGTGGGTTAGACTTAAATGTGCTAGTCATATTCTTCATGGTGCTCTCTTTATGTTTCAATTCTTATCTTTTATGTGAGCATCATTGAAATCATCATGCCTAGCTCGGGGCGTTAAACGTTAGCGCTTGTTGGGAGGCAACCCAACCTTATTTTTGTTCCTTGCTTTTTGCTCATGGTTAGCAATAAATAATCTATCTAGCCTCTGGTTAGAGGTGGTTTTATGTTTTAATTAGAGTTTGTGCCAAGTAGAACCTTTGGGAAGACTTGGGTGAAGTCTTTATGATCTTGCTGTAAAAAACAGAAACTTTAGTGCTCACGAGATTAGCTGCCATTTTTTACTGGAGAGTACTTTTAGGTTGATTCTTTTTGAAGATGATTAATAGACAAATTCCTCAGGTCCACCAATTTATTTCAGAATTTTTGGAGTTCATAAGTATACGTTTCATACAGATTACTACAGACTGTTCTGTTTTTGACAGATTCTGTTTTCTATGTGTTGTTTGCTTATTTTGATGAATCTATGAGTAGTATCGGAGGGTATGAACCATAGATAAGTTGGAATACAGTAGATATTACACCAATATGAATGTATAATGAGGTCACAACAGTACCTAAGTGGTGGTTTTATTTTCTTATACTAACGGAGCTTACGAGTTTTCTGTTGACTTTTGTGTTGTGAAGTTTTCAAGTTTTGGGTAAAGGTTCGATGGACTATGGAATAAGGAGTGGCAAGAGCCTAAGCTTGGGGATGCCCAAGGCACCCCAAGGTAATATTCAAGGATAACCAAGAGCCTAAGCTTGGGGATGCCCCGGATGGCATCCCCTCTTTCGTCTTCGTTCATCGGTAACTTTACTTGGAGCTATATTTTTATTCACCACATGATATGTGTTTTTCTTGGAGTGTCATTTTATTTTATTTAGTTTTGCTTGCTGTTTGAATAAAATAACAAGATCTGAAATTCTTAAATATTAGAGAGTCTTCACATAGTTGCATAATTATTCAACTACTCATTGATCTTCACTTATATCTTTTGGAGTAGTTTGTCATTTGCTCTAGTGCTTCACTTATACCTTCTTAGAACACGGCGGTGGTTTTATTTTGAAGAAATAGATGAACTCTCATGCTTCACTTATATTATTTTGAGATTCCTAAACAGCATGGTAATTTGCTTTGGTTATGAATTTAGTCCTAATATGATAGGCATCCAAGAGGGATATAATAAAAACTTTCATATAAAGTGCATTGAATACTAAGAGAAGTTTGATACTTGATAGTTGTTTTGAGATATAAAGGTGGTGATATTAGAGTCGTGCTAGTTGAGTAATTATGAAATTGATAAATACTTGTGTTGAGGTTGGCAAGTCCCGTAGCATGCATGTATGGTAAACGTTGTGTGACAAATTTGAAGCATGGAGTGTTCTTTGATTGCTTTCCTTATGAGTGGCGGTCGGGGATGAGCGATGGTCCTTTCCTACCAATCTATCCCCCTAGGGGCATGCGTAGTAGTACTTTGCTTCGAGGGCTAATAAACTTTTGCAATAAGTATATGAGTTCTTTATGACTAATGTGAGTCCATGGATATTACGCACTCTCACCCTTCCATCATTGCTAGCCTCTTCGGTACCGTGCATTGCCCTTTCTCACGTTGAGAGTTGGTGCAAACTTCGCCGGTACATCCAAACCCCGTGATACGATACGCTCTATCACACATAAACTCCTTATATCTTCCTCAAAATAGCCACCATACCTACCTATTATGGCATTTCCATAGCCATTCCGAGATATATTGCCAGGCAACTTTCCACCGTTCCGTTTATTATGACACGCATCATCACTGTCATATTGCCTTGCATGATCATGTAGTTGACATCGTATTTGTGGCAAAGCCACCATGCAAATTTTTCATACATGTCACTCTTGATTCATTGCATATCCCGGTACACCGCCGGAGGCATTCACATAGAGTCATATTTTGTTCTAAGTATCGAGTTGTAATTCTTGAGTTGTAAGTAAATAAAAGTGTGATGATCATCATTATTAGAGCATTGTCCCATGTGAGGAAAGGATGACGGAGACTATGATTCCCCCACAAGTCGGGATGAGACTCCGAACGAAAATAATAATAATAAAAGAGGCCAAAGAAGCCCAAATAAAAAAAGAGGCCATAAAAAAAGAGAAGGCCCAAATAAAAAAATAAAAAAAATAAAAAAATGAGAGAAAAAAGAGAGAAGGGACAATGTTACTATCCTTTTTCCACACTTGTGCTTCAAAGTAGCACCATGATCTTCATGATAGAGAGTCTCTTATTTGTCACTTTCATATACTAGTGGGAATTTTTCATTATAGAACTTGGCTTGTATTTTCCAATGATGGGCTTACTTAAAATGCCCTAGGTCTTCGTGAGCAAGCAAGTTGGATGCACACCCACTTAGTTTCTTTTGATGAGCTTTCATATATTTATAGCTCTAGTGCATCTGTTGCATGGCATTCCCTACTCCTCGCATTGACATCGATTGATGGGCATCTCCATAGCCCGTTGATTAGCCGCGTCAATGTGAGACTTTCTTGTTTTTTGTCTTCTCACATAACCCCTATCATCATACTCTATTCCACCCATAGTGCTATGTCCATGGCTTGCGCTCATGTATTGCGTAAGGGTTGAAAAGGCTGAAGCGTGTTAAAAAGTATGAACCAATTGCTCGGCTTGTCATCGGGGTTGTGCATGATGGGAGCATTTTGTGTGACGAAAATGAAGCATGGCCAAACTATATGATTTTGTAGGGATAAGCTTTCTTTGGCTATGTGATTTTGATAAGACATAATTTCTTGGTTAGCATGCTTGAGGTATTATTATTTTTATGTCAATATTAAACTTTTGTCTTGAATCTTATGGATCTGAATATTCTTGCCACAAGAAAGAAGATTACATGGATAAATATGTTAGGTAGCATTCCACATCAAAAATTCTGTTTTTATCATTTACCTACTCGAGGACGAGCAGGAATTAAGCTTGGGGATGCTTGATACGTCTCCAACGTATCTATAATTTTTTATTGTTCCATGCTATTATATTACCCGTTTTGGATGTTTATGGGCTTTATTATACACTTTTATATTATTTTTGGGACTAACCTATTAACCGGAGGCCCAGCCCAAAATGCTGTTTTCTTGCCTATTTCAGTGTTTCGAAGAAAAGGAATATCAAATGGAGTCCAAACGGAATGAAACCTTCGGGAGAGTTATTTTTGGAATGGAAGCAATCCAGGAGACTTGGAGTAGACGTCAGGGAAGCTTCGAGGAAGCCACAAGGCAGGGAGGCACGCCCTACCCCCCTGGGCGCGCCCCCCACCCTCGTGGGCCCCTCGTGGCTCCCCTGACCGACTTCTTTCACCTATATATATCTATATACCCTAAAAACATCGGAGGACACAATAGATCGGGAGTTCCGCCGCCGCAAGCCTCTGTAGCCATCGAAATCCAATCTAGACCCGTTCCGGCACCCTGCCGGAGGGGGGAATCCCTCTCCGGTGGGCATCTTCATCATCCCGACGCTCTCCAAGATGAGGAGGGAGCAGTTCACCCTCGAGGCTGAGGGTATGTACCAGTAGCTATGTGTTTGATCTCTCTCTCCCTCGTGTTCTTGAGATGATACGATCTTGATGTATTGCGAGCTTTGCTATTATAGTTGGATCTTATGATGTTTCTCCCCCTCTACTCTCTTGTAATGGATTGAGTTTTCCCTTTGAAGTTATCTTATCGGATTGAGTCTTTAAGGATTTGAGAACACTTGATGTATGTCTTGCATGTGCTTATCTATGGTGACAATGGGATATCACGTGATCTACTTGATGTATGTTTTGGTGATCAACTTGCGGGTTCCGTGACCTCGTGAACTTATGCATAGGGGTTGGCACACGTTTTCGTCTTGACTCTCCGGTAGAAACTTTGGGGCACTCTTTGAAGTACTTTGTGTTGGTTGAATAGATGAATCTGAGATTGTGTGATGCATATCGTATAATCATACCCGTGGATACTTGAGGTGACATTGGAGTATCTAGGTGACATTAGGGTTTTGGTTGATTTGTGTCTTAAGGTGTTATTCTAGTACGAACTCTATGATAGATCGAACAGAAAGAATAGCTTCGTGTTATTTTACTACGGACTCTTGAATAGATCGATCAGAAAGGATAACTTTGAGGTGGTTTCGTACCCTACCATAATCTCTTCGTTTGTTCTCCGCTATTAGTGACTTTGGAGTGACTCTTTGTTGCATGTTGAGGGATAGTTATATGATACAATTATGCTATTATTGTTGAGAGAACTTGAACTAGTGAAATTATGAACCCTAGGCCTTGTTTCAACGCATTGCAATACCGTTTGTGCTCACTTTTATCATTAGTTACCTTGCTGTTTTTATATTTTCAGATTACAAAAACCTATATCTACCATCCATATTGCACTTGTATCACCATCTCTTCGCCGAACTAGTGCACCTATACGATTTACCATTGTATTGGGTGTGTTGGGGACACAAGAGACTCTTTGTTATTTGGTTGCAGGGTTGTTTGATAGAGACCATCTTCATCCTATGCCTCCCACTGATTGATAAACCTTAGGTCATACACTTGAGGGAAATTTGCTACTGTCCTACAAACCTCTGCACTTGGAGGCCCAACAACGTCTACAAGAAGAAGGTTGTGTAGTAGACATCAGGTCACTGGAGCTAGAATCGTGCATATTGACTAAGTTGACAAAGCCCTCCGTCCCCGTCAACTTAGTAGGCCCACAAGTCAGCCTGCCACTATACTGGGTCCCAGCTAGCAGGGGGAGTATTCATTTTTTTGTGCGTAAAAAGGAGGCACTTCCTTGCGTGCGAAGATATAGCTGGTGGGTCCGAGCTGTCAGCGGCGGTAACATTTTTTTCACGAAATACAGAGGCCTGTTCGGTGGGTCCCAGATGTCAGGTGGAGGAATCATTATTTTGCGCGTAATAAGGAGGCATTTCCTTGCGTGCGGCCGTGGACCCAGCTGTCAGACTCTCCACGTACAGTCCACTTCAGATGCATGTCGGTCGTTGACCATGTTGACCAGGCCGCACCGAGAGCACCAGGGCAGTGGACGACGGTGAGGCCTAGGAAGGGAAGGACACGGAGGCAGGGAAGACTCGGCAGTTGTTTCCAACGTGGAGGGGAGTACGACTGTACGAGGGTTTACTGGTTCGTCTGCCGTCGCCGGAGAATAACAGCATGTGTGGGTGAATAGAGGGATGGCTAGGCCAGCGATGGGAGTACGGTGGGGCGGTGAGGCCTGCACGGGAGCACAGCCGGCCGCGGGGAGGAGTGAGCAGGCAGTCCCGCCGGTGCTTGTTTGAGCGGCTGGAGCAAGAAGAGCAGAGATTGAAGAAGCACGACGGCCGTTGGATGGCCATCCAACAGTCACTGCTTGTGCGTCAACCTTTTTTTTAGGAAAGCCTCAAATCTGTGGAAAAGGGGGGGGGGGGGGGGGGGGGGGGGGGGGGGGGGGGGGGGGGGGGGGCTTAAGGTTTTTTTTGGAGCCCATATTCTTTTTGTTAGCATTACAGCCCATATTGTGGCCACGGTTAAAAAATTGTACGAAATTTTGCATATTTCGGTGCGGTCAGAACTGTTTTTAATCCCGAAATTTCGAGTCGCATTCAAACTGATTTTAAAAATAAATGTATATCAATATAAAATCCAACAAATTGTCCACGCATAAAAATCAATGCAATTTAAATCTCGAAATGAAAAAAAGAAATTTGAAACTAATTGCCGGTTTGAAATGTACATCCCATTTCTCATTACTGATAGGCTATTTTCTCGGCCAGCCGAATGAAGCTCTCCTCGTCTTGAAAGATTTGCAGCCCAACAGGCCTGACAAAGCGACTTACTTGGCAAATCACAAAAAAATGGGCTGTGGCCGTGGACCCAGCTGCGGCCGTGGACCCCCCCCCCCCCCCCCCCCCCCCCCCCCCCCCCCCCCCCCCCCCCCCCCCCCCCCCCCCCCCCCCCCCCCCCCCCCCCCCCCCCCCCCCCCCCCCCCCCCCCCCCCCCCCCCCCCCCCCCCCCCCCCCCCCCCCCCCCCCCCCCCCCCCCCCCCCCCCCCCCCCCCCCCCCCCCCCCCCCCCCCCCCCCCCCCCCCCCCCCCCCCCCCCCCCCCCCCCCCCCCCCCCCCCCCCCCCCCCCCCCCCCCCCCCCCCCCCCCCCCCCCCCCCCCCCCCCCCCCCCCCCCCCCCCCCCCCCCCCCCCCCCCCCCCCCCCCCCCCCCCCCCCCCCCCCCCCCCCCCCCCCCCCCCCCCCCCCCCCCCCCCCCCCCCCCCCCCCCCCCCCCCCCCCCCCCCCCCCCCCCCCCCCCCCCCCCCCCCCCCCCCCCCCCCCCCCCCCCCCCCCCCCCCCCCCCCCCCCCCCCCCCCCCCCCCCCCCCCCCCCCCCCCCCCCCCCCCCCCCCCCCCCCCCCCCCCCCCCCCCCCCCCCCCCCCCCCCCCCCCCCCCCCCCCCCCCCCCCCCCCCCCCCCCCCCCCCCCCCCCCCCCCCCCCCCCCCCCCCCCCCCCCCCCCCCCCCCCCCCCCCCCCCCCCCCCCCCCCCCCCCCCCCCCCCCCCCCCCCCCCCCCCCCCCCCCCCCCCCCCCCCCCCCCCCCCCCCCCCCCCCCCCCCCCCCCCCCCCCCCCCCCCCCCCCCCCCCCCCCCCCCCCCCCCCCCCCCCCCCCCCCCCCCCCCCCCCCCCCCCCCCCCCCCCCCCCCCCCCCCCCCCCCCCCCCCCCCCCCCCCCCCCCCCCCCCCCCCCCCCCCCCCCCCCCCCCCCCCCCCCCCCCCCCCCCCCCCCCCCCCCCCCCCCCCCCCCCCCCCCCCCCCCCCCCCCCCCCCCCCCCCCCCCCCCCCCCCCCCCCCCCCCCCCCCCCCCCCCCCCCCCCCCCCCCCCCCCCCCCCCCCCCCCCCCCCCCCCCCCCCCCCCCCCCCCCCCCCCCCCCCCCCCCCCCCCCCCCCCCCCCCCCCCCCCCCCCCCCCCCCCCCCCCCCCCCCCCCCCCCCCCCCCCCCCCCCCCCCCCCCCCCCCCCCCCCCCCCCCCCCCCCCCCCCCCCCCCCCCCCCCCCCCCCCCCCCCCCCCCCCCCCCCCCCCCCCCCCCCCCCCCCCCCCCCCCCCCCCCCCCCCCCCCCCCCCCCCCCCCCCCCCCCCCCCCCCCCCCCCCCCCCCCCCCCCCCCCCCCCCCCCCCCCCCCCCCCCCCCCCCCCCCCCCCCCCCCCCCCCCCCCCCCCCCCCCCCCCCCCCCCCCCCCCCCCCCCCCCCCCCCCCCCCCCCCCCCCCCCCCCCCCCCCCCCCCCCCCCCCCCCCCCCCCCCCCCCCCCCCCCCCCCCCCCCCCCCCCCCCCCCCCCCCCCCCCCCCCCCCCCCCCCCCCCCCCCCCCCCCCCCCCCCCCCCCCCCCCCCCCCCCCCCCCCCCCCCCCCCCCCCCCCCCCCCCCCCCCCCCCCCCCCCCCCCCCCCCCCCCCCCCCCCCCCCCCCCCCCCCCCCCCCCCCCCCCCCCCCCCCCCCCCCCCCCCCCCCCCCCCCCCCCCCCCCCCCCCCCCCCCCCCCCCCCCCCCCCCCCCCCCCCCCCCCCCCCCCCCCCCCCCCCCCCCCCCCCCCCCCCCCCCCCCCCCCCCCCCCCCCCCCCCCCCCCCCCCCCCCCCCCCCCCCCCCCCCCCCCCCCCCCCCCCCCCCCCCCCCCCCCCCCCCCCCCCCCCCCCCCCCCCCCCCCCCCCCCCCCCCCCCCCCCCCCCCCCCCCCCCCCCCCCCCCCCCCCCCCCCCCCCCCCCCCCCCCCCCCCCCCCCCCCCCCCCCCCCCCCCCCCCCCCCCCCCCCCCCCCCCCCCCCCCCCCCCCCCCCCCCCCCCCCCCCCCCCCCCCCCCCCCCCCCCCCCCCCCCCCCCCCCCCCCCCCCCCCCCCCCCCCCCCCCCCCCCCCCCCCCCCCCCCCCCCCCCCCCCCCCCCCCCCCCCCCCCCCCCCCCCCCCCCCCCCCCCCCCCCCCCCCCCCCCCCCCCCCCCCCCCCCCCCCCCCCCCCCCCCCCCCCCCCCCCCCCCCCCCCCCCCCCCCCCCCCCCCCCCCCCCCCCCCCCCCCCCCCCCCCCCCCCCCCCCCCCCCCCCCCCCCCCCCCCCCCCCCCCCCCCCCCCCCCCCCCCCCCCCCCCCCCCCCCCCCCCCCCCCCCCCCCCCCCCCCCCCCCCCCCCCCCCCCCCCCCCCCCCCCCCCCCCCCCCCCCCCCCCCCCCCCCCCCCCCCCCCCCCCCCCCCCCCCCCCCCCCCCCCCCCCCCCCCCCCCCCCCCCCCCCCCCCCCCCCCCCCCCCCCCCCCCCCCCCCCCCCCCCCCCCCCCCCCCCCCCCCCCCCCCCCCCCCCCCCCCCCCCCCCCCCCCCCCCCCCCCCCCCCCCCCCCCCCCCCCCCCCCCCCCCCCCCCCCCCCCCCCCCCCCCCCCCCCCCCCCCCCCCCCCCCCCCCCCCCCCCCCCCCCCCCCCCCCCCCCCCCCCCCCCCCCCCCCCCCCCCCCCCCCCCCCCCCCCCCCCCCCCCCCCCCCCCCCCCCCCCCCCCCCCCCCCCCCCCCCCCCCCCCCCCCCCCCCCCCCCCCCCCCCCCCCCCCCCCCCCCCCCCCCCCCCCCCCCCCCCCCCCCCCCCCCCCCCCCCCCCCCCCCCCCCCCCCCCCCCCCCCCCCCCCCCCCCCCCCCCCCCCCCCCCCCCCCCCCCCCCCCCCCCCCCCCCCCCCCCCCCCCCCCCCCCCCCCCCCCCCCCCCCCCCCCCCCCCCCCCCCCCCCCCCCCCCCCCCCCCCCCCCCCCCCCCCCCCCCCCCCCCCCCCCCCCCCCCCCCCCCCCCCCCCCCCCCCCCCCCCCCCCCCCCCCCCCCCCCCCCCCCCCCCCCCCCCCCCCCCCCCCCCCCCCCCCCCCCCCCCCCCCCCCCCCCCCCCCCCCCCCCCCCCCCCCCCCCCCCCCCCCCCCCCCCCCCCCCCCCCCCCCCCCCCCCCCCCCCCCCCCCCCCCCCCCCCCCCCAGTTGTCGGCCTCTCCATGTGCAGTCCACTTCAGATGCATGTTGGTCGTTGACCATGTTGACTAGGCTGCACCGAGAGCACCAGGGCGGTGGACGACGGCGAGGCCTAGGAAGGGAACGACACGGAGGCAGGGAAGACTCGGCAGTTGTTTCCCACGCGGAGGGGAGTACGATTGTACGAGGGTTTACTGGTTCGTCTGCCGTCGCCGGAGAATAACAGCAGGTGTGGGTGAGTAGAGGGATGGCTAGGCCAGCGATGGGAGTACGGTGGGGCGGTGAGGCCTGCGCGGCAGCAGAGCCGGCCGCGGGGAGGAGGGAGCAGGCCTAGACGGGGCAGCCCAAAACCACGTCCAACACTTGCTAAAACTTCGTCCCTCGTTTTCTCTGTGTTTCGCACACTCGACATTGTGTGGGCATTTTGGCTGTGCATCATATGAAGATGTGCTATGCATGAATGTTGATCAGCATGGTTTTAACTAGCTGGTAGTTCCATTTTCGACCATAAATAAAACTTCCAACATGATGTTAACCCTGTTTGAAAAGGCCGTGTTAATATAAATGCTCTGCCTCTGAAAGTTGCAGTTTCTTATCTGAAACTGAGCTTGCAGTTTCTTATCTGAAACTGAAACTTGAAGTTTCTTCTCTGAGAATCACATTGTCTGCACTTTTATACTCCTATGAAACTAGGGGGGGGGGGGGGGGGGGGGGTTTCGACTCACATTCAAACTGATTTAAAAAATAAATGTATATCAATATAAAATCCAACAAATTCTCAACGCATAAAAATTAATGTAATTTAAAATCTCGAAATGAAAAAAAAGATATTTGAAACTAACTACCGGTTTGATGTGTTTTAAAAATGTACAACCCATTTCTCATTACTGATGGGCCATTTTCTCGGCCAGCCAAATGAAATCTCTCCTCGTCTTGAAAGATTAGCAGCCCAGCAGGCCTCACAAAGTGACTTACTTGGCAAATCACAAAAAAACTAGGTTGTGGCCGTGGACCCAGCTATCAGCCTCTCCACATACAGTACTCTTCCGATGGAATGTCGTTGACCACATTGACCACGCCACACCGAGAGCACCAAGGCGGTGGACGACGGTGATGCCTAGGAAGGGGACGACGCAGAGCCAAGGAAGACGCAGCAGTGGATGCCCACGCGGAGAGGAGTACGAGGGTTCACTAGTTCGGCTTCGGTGTGAGGCTGCCGTCGCCGCAGGGCCTGGCTAGCGGTGGGAGTAGTAGGGGGTGATGAGGCCTCAATGGCAGCACAGTCAGCCGGGGGGGGGGGGGGGGGGGGGGGGGGGGGGGGGGGGGGGGGGGGGGGGGGGGGGGGGGGGGGGGGGGGGGGGGGGGGGGGGGGGGGGGGGGGGGGGGGGGGGGGGGGGGGGGGGGGGGGGGGGGGGGGGGGGGGGGGGGGGGGGGGGGGGGGGGGGGGGGGGGGGGGGGGGGGGGGGGGGGGGGGGGGGGGGGGGGGGGGGGGGGGGGGGGGGGGGGGGGGGGGGGGGGGGGGGGGGGGGGGGGGGGGGGGGGGGGGGGGGGGGGGGGGGGGGGGGGGGGGGGGGGGGGGGGGGGGGGGGGGGGGGGGGGGGGGGGGGGGGGGGGGGGGGGGGGGGGGGGGGGGGGGGGGGGGGGGGGGGGGGGGGGGGGGGGGGGGGGGGGGGGGGGGGGGGGGGGGGGGGGGGGGGGGGGGGGGGGGGGGGGGGGGGGGGGGGGGGGGGGGGGGGGGGGGGGGGGGGGGGGGGGGGGGGGGGGGGGGGGGGGGGGGGGGGGGGGGGGGGGGGGGGGGGGGGGGGGGGGGGGGGGGGGGGGGGGGGGGGGGGGGGGGGGGGGGGGGGGGGGGGGGGGGGGGGGGGGGGGGGGGGGGGGGGGGGGGGGGGGGGGGGGGGGGGGGGGGGGGGGGGGGGGGGGGGGGGGGGGGGGGGGGGGGGGGGGGGGGGGGGGGGGATCTGAGTAGTAAAAGAGGCGCTTGCTTGTGTTCGGGAGTGGACCTGGTGGGTCCGTACTGTCATACTCACAACTATAGTCCTCTCCCGATTCAGTATGTTGACAGGGCCGGACGGCGGCGCCGCGGCGAGCGCACCAAGGCGGAGGATAAAGTGCTGTCGCCAATGTGCTGGGCTGGGTTGAACATTCTTATTGAAAAATAAAAATGGACCGGAACTATTTACGATGTTGACTACGATTTGCATGGGTCCGCTGGTTGTAGGAAGAAAATGGTGGGAGAAAGAAGACTGGTCGCTATCTTTGCCTAAGAATAATATTGACTGAATGTAAGGACACTATCATAGGAAATAATATCCTCCTGTTAAATCGTGAATTTAAAGAACTGGTGCATGAGCATTTAGCTTTATTTATTTATTTACTTATTTATGTTTAGGGGAACATGAGCATGTACCTGGGCCGGATTCATGTGAGAGCCTCCCTTCTAGTTAATTATGGGCTCCTCTATTGGGCCTTCATCAGTGGGCTGCATGTTATCAACAAGTGGAAAATGTGTTCCGTACCAAAAATAGTATGCGCTACGTACGGTACGGGGCACTAAAGGATCGGACCGTGCAACGACTTCTAAAACATTGTGTTTGTCATTCTAACAACACATTTATTCAACCAACAAACGAAATATACTACTGATTGTACATTGTAACAGCAGCAGCAGCAACCAGGGTTGGGGGTGCAACAGAAGCAGTAAGCAGGCCAGAAGAGTAAAGACGCAGCTCTCTCTTCCAAACCAAACATCAGCCATCATTACAAAAGGGCTACCAAAAAAGAACAAGTGTATGCATCAAACTAAATAAAGATCCTACTACACCAAGTGTACGCATCTAACTAACTGGCTCAGTTAGACGTTACTATTTATTAAGCTGTAGAGATTGGCTGACGGCTTGAACCAGATGGGTGCCTGACGGGGGAAACTCCGGCCAGCAGGTCGAAGTCTGATACTTGCGACCCTCTCTCCTACTTTGGGCTGCAGAGCGTGGTGGCACATATCAGGGTATGGTGCATGCAGAGACGCATGGTATGTTGTGTACACACAGTTTTGCCTGATGAACGAAACCGCGCTGCCATCATGATCCTTGCCGTCGGTTATCTCCTGGTTAATCGGATAATTCAGTCCGAGAAACAAAGAGTGTGTACCAAGGCTACTTACCAGCCTCCAGTCAATAATTCCTGAAGGCCCAGAGAAGCTGGGATCCTGCTCAAAGACCTTGCAGTGACTGTGATTGTATTCCGCGAAACAACACGTCCGGTACATGCGAATGATCATCAATCGTTCGCCGTCGTCTGATCGAGCCAGGAACCACCTGCAACTGCCATGCCGCTTTTCTTTAAAAGGTTCTAGGATTAGGAAGGGTAGGGACACCAGGCGGCCTACAACATCATATCAAGTTGGAGTCAAATAAAAAAGGGCTCTTAATGTAGCCAATCTTAAGAACAGCATGTTATGAGCATGAATATTTTTTCAGTAAATATTGACAGTAATATAAGCAAGCCATCATGATATCATAGGAAAGTAACATACTGCTGTAACAGCCATTTGTAGCGATGACTGGAGTAGGCCAGCAATACGTCCAGCCATAGAAGGAGTCGACAGCGTAAATGAAGCCCTTGTTTTCAATGGCATCAGAGAACCATGGAGGATGTATGATCCTGCGATGGACGTGTAGATTTATCCACTTACCGCAGTGACCTGTCAGATAGGCGAGACCGCGGTTGAAGAACGCAATTAGCCTGAAGTCTTTATAATTCGCAGATCTTGTGGGCACTTGGCAGATTACAACCTTGAGCAAATCAAACTTGGTATCATGTTGGCTACTGTAAGATTCCGAGTATTCTGGGCCGCGGTGCCAAAGCAGTGCAGTGTTAACCGAAGGAAGGGGGGTCAATCGCCGGGTGTAGACCTCCACGAGCATCCAGCTGCCGTGACCGTCGACGAGCACCATCCAAGACGTGTTCATGTCGACCCAGTACATACTGTTAATGTAGTTGAGCGTGACGGGGATCGGATCGCAGTCAAGGGGGTTGATGCTCGCCACCCTACGATCGTTATGCTGCGTGACATGCCGTTTCTGAAGATCAGGAGGCATCAGCAAGCAAGGAGCTGGCTTAAAAAGCTCTGGCCTGAGGGCTTTGAGTAAACGGTACAGCCCCGACGAGCACGCGGCGAGTGGCATGGTACTGAGATTGTCCACACGTGAAATAATGAGCTTGATTACCTCTGTGGGGAGCGAATTCCAGCCACTCTTTTGGCGGACGCTGCTCGGTTCTGCCATTGTTAGTGCTTGGGTTTCGGACGAGGGGGGAGGCGCCTTAGCGGGGATGGAAGATTGGACGAGATTATGTGCGGACAAAGATGGAGAATCGAATATGTGCTGCGGGAAGTGGACAGGTGATGATGACTACAGCACGCCGCTTGACTTACGAAACACATACCAACAGCGTAGGGTCATATCGATGCCAGACAACTTGCTTGAGTGATCACAGTACTGGTACTCCCTACAGTACCTACTACTATGCCCTAACTTGCTTGAGTAGAGTAGTAGTGGAGTAGGACTGGAGGAGTAGTATATTCTAATCTAAAATAGTTACAAAGTTCAATGCTCGAGCGTGGAACGACTACGAACTGCCATCGGTGCTAACTCCAATCCCCAGCAAATGTTCGCTGGGAGACATGGCAGTTGCAAACGCCCGCGATGCAGTTACAGTACGTGTGTAAGGGTGGCAGTTTTGTCAAATACTATGGCTTAAAAACAGGCCACCGTCGGATGGAAATCTGACGGTTACGTGGGATTTGCCAGGATTGAGCTCGTGGCGAACAATCGCCAGATATCATTACTAAAAAAAAGGTTAAAACACCCGGGGCTATAACTTGCACCGGCTGACCACTAACAATGATACTAAGATAGTTGTAAAATGGTCAAAGACCGTGTCTACGTGGTGTTTGGAATTATATGCAGAAAAATTAGCAAGATGCCCATGCATTGCACGGAACATCAAGATCCATTTTTTTTACAAAACACCTGTTGTGATTGACCCATGCAGGAGTAATCCCATGTGTAAAAACTAAGGATATCTTGAGAATTTTATCGGAAAATGGTATGTCGACCATTTCATCAAAAAAATAATATCTCAAAAAGATGATAGATAAGGCGAGGAGGAGTGGGGCGTGGTGGTGACTGGTGGTCGGACTGGGCGGAGGCATGGGGATGGACGGCGCCGGCAGCGGCCACCATGCCAGATTGTTCCAGAGACTTCCTTTTTTAATTGCTCAACAATGAGGTTGTGGGAGATAAGGATGAATGAGGCAAGGCCTTATCTGTAAATGTGGAGAGAGGTGCGGGTATCTTTTGTAAAATTGTCATTGTTTGCTTTCTATCCGTCAGATATAGATCGGACAGTCTATATTATAAGATGGCAGGCACACCATCATCACCAACTCGGTTTTTTCTCTACTCCTACTCCTATAAAAGACTCAGTTGGTGATGATGGTGTGTCTGCCATCCGCCATTTCTGACCATTATATCTGCATCTAACGGCTGTGATGTAAGTTGTGGCCTTTTGCAACAATTCCCACTTCTCTGCTCCAGTTTACACAAAACCCCTTAGTATCTTGAAACCAACCACATTCCTCCCTTACTTCATCAAAACAGCCCAAAGAATATATTTGGAGTGAAACATAAGATATTTTTAGTGATATGTATATCAAAACTAAACTGTTTTCTTTCAAATTTGTGAATATGTATTATTCTACTTTGGATCCGTTGCAACGGACGGGCTCATTGTTATAAAGGTTTATCTCTTGCATTGTCCGCAACAAACACCTAGTGTACTGGTCTGGGCCGGATGCTCGCAGCGCGATGACCTGAGTTTGAATTTATGTCCTAAACTTTAGCTTTTTATATTTTTTTTAATATATACTTCTTTCACTACTGTACTGGCAGTGGAACCCACAGAGTACTTAGAATAGAAGATTAAGGATGGATTTGTTTTGTTTTAACTTTCTGTACGAATCTGTAGCCAGCCTGCAAGTCATGTACACTGTACTGACAGTGGAACCCACAGAGTACTTAGAATACAAGATTAAGGATGGATTAACTTTTTATAGAGGGAGAATCATACACGCAATTAACTCAAATGGATTGGACGTGACTCTATTATTCTCCAACGGCAACCGGCAAATTTCCTCCCGCGGGCCGGAGTAGGTTTCTCGATTTGCATGCGGGTTTAACGGAGGGGTTTGATGGAGGCGAGGAGGCGTGTTCAGCCGGGCGTGCAGCGGACGGTGCAGTACTTTTCGATTTGACAGCTACAACTAGTATATTATAAAAAACAAAGAAGAGTAGTAGAGATAGAGATAAGAGTAGAGACTAGGGAGGAGCACCATCTACTGCTTCGTGGGCTACTCCTGCGCTCCATTCGGCGGCCGCAACGTCCCCTACAGCCACTCCCTCCTGCGCTCCATTCGGCGGGCGCTGTTGAAATTTGGGGAGCGCACTCTCGCAGCTGCTGGCAGCGATGACTTCACCGACGACGACTTCTTCCCCGACCTCGGCAACCTCTTCCTCAACGACATGGGCGACAACCTCAACGCCAACGGTGCTGCTCCCGTTGCACCGTATGTGTTTTTGTCCTTCCTATTCGAAATCGTGGTAGAATTCATGTTTCTAGTCTGTGTCCTAGATTCGATCTGTTCATCTACTATGCTAGTCCACATGATTAGTTTAATCTCTGTTATAGCCGTCATGATTTATTTTGTGCTTATTCAGACTAAATCTCGTAGTAACTTGCTCATATATTCAACTGGCGCACCGTCCCCTACAGCCACTCCCGTTTCATGGACGGCCTAGTCGATGCCTCCAAGGAGCCCTTCGTCTACTGCTATGAGTGCCCGATGCCATTTTGGGGCTCGCCGGCGGACCTCGTGCATCACCTCACGCAGGCGTCCGTCTATCACTACTGGCCCGCGGTGAAGAACATCAAGTACGAGACGTGCTACCCGTTCACCGTGCCGGAGTCGCTGGAGGATCACCGCCGCCTGCTAGTCTCGGAGGAGGACGGCAGTGTCTTCCTCTTGATCGTGGGCACCGGCGAGGCTCGCGCAGGCCACCGCCCCGTCTCTGTAGTGTGCGTTAGGGGCGACGCCGCTGACGCTGACACTGACACGAGGCCGATGTACGGGTGCGTGCTCACTATTACTACCCCTCGGAGGTACGTGGGCGGCGACACTGGCTACGTCAAGCTGACTAGGACTGTGCCGAGCTAGGACCTTCCCGCCGATGTGGACATGGAAGACGCATGGCATGATTTGACCCCCAACAATGTGCACGGGGACTCCAAGGAGGTTCACCTGGACATATGCATTACCAAGTTAAATGTTGATCATTAGTCTTCGCTCAATGTAATCCGCTGTCTAAGCATGTGGAGACTTCCATGCATGATCTTGCTCTATTGGAGTATCGCGCATGAATAAAAGTCTATCCATTTATGGTTTAGTCTAGAATCTTCCATGTATGAAATTTTTACTACAGTACTGGTGAAATACTTATGATGAACCATTTCTTACATCTCCTCTGCCCCCTTCCAAGTCATCCTGATTTAATCCCTCCGTCTAGGTGTATAAGGGCATGGTTAATACTTAATAGTATAGCTAACTGTTGACTATAAGAAAGTGCCATGTCATCTGTAGCCAACATGTATAACAATCGATACTCAAAAACTAATTCTTAAAGATCATTTCTTGCAAAGCACAATAAGTGTTATTTCTTCACAAGTTTTGAATGCAGGTTGAACAGTTGAACGCTTTTGTTTGCAAAAGATACCTTTTTATCTATTTCATCCGGATGTTTGTGAGCTCTAGAGATGAAATAATATCCGAAGAAACCTATCGATACCCGTTACACATGAGATGACCCCCACATCCTTTGTCAAAATAAACAACTCCCCGATCAATGCATTTCGCTGTTCCGTGCAACGCACGGGCACCTTACTATAGATTAGTACGACCAAAAATTGAACTAACAATATATATAGTATGATAAATGCTGATGCATGTCACCTAAAATTATATCATTGAAAACTATGTTGAAATACGAATCCAACGATATAGTTTTTGTTGACATGCACTAACATTTTGTCAGTTAAATCTTCAATCAAATTCAATGGGGGACTAATAAACCATGACCGATGTAGTACTAGTGTAGAGGGCGGCACTGCACGCGAGTCTCACCCCGCTCGTGGCGCGGCAGTAAAGCCGTCATATCACAAAACCGAATCACTCCCAGTAATAAGTGTCCTGGTAAAATAAACGGACAAGCAACCATCACATCCCTCCGTCTTTTTTTGCATTTCATCTCTCTGCATTTACTTTCTCTGGTTCATCTCGCACACTCGATCCCTAGCTACCACTCCTAGTATCCCTAGCTACTACTCCTAGGGCCAGTTCTTTTGGCGGCTTAATAAATAAGTCGTCTCTTCCCCTGCTTTTCCCATAAGACTAGTCACAGTGGAGAGTAACATTAAGGCCATGTTTGGTTCATAAGTCCTAGGACTTTTTCTAGTCCCAACTAAAAAGTCCCTAGTCCCTAAAAAGTCCCTCCCTGTTTGTTTCCAGGGACTAAAAAGCCCCTAGTCCCTCCCTGGAGGTTATTAAGGGCCTGTTTGGTTGGAGACTAGTGTGGCCAAGCCAAAGTGTGGCTAGCCACACAAGTATAGCAAGCCACACAAGTGTGGCTGAGAAATTGGATGCCAAACTTTGGCAAAAGTTGGCAAAAAATAGTCTCTATGACAAGTGGGCCATAGGTGCAATAAAGTGTGGTAAGCCAAAGTGTGGCAAAAACCAAACACATGCCAATTAAACTGTGGCTGCCAAATTTTGGCTTGGCAAACTGTGGCCGGGAACCAAACAGCCCCTAAATGACCATTTTACCCCTAGTATACAGAAAAATAACAACCAAACAACACCATGGGCCGGCGGGGCAATGGGTGCAGGGAGGGGCATTGTTGGAAAAGTCTCAAAAACTCCCAAAAAAGACTCTCCTTGAGAGTCTTATTCATTTAGTCCCAAAAAGCAACTTTTAGTCCCTAGTAGTCCCTCCTGTTTGGTTAAAAAGTCTCTAAGAGGGACTTTTTCTAGTCCCTACACCAAAAAGTCCCTGGAAACAAACACCCCCTAAGGCGCCTCACTCATTTATTTGGGCCTCTAAACTACTACTAGTACCTCCGTCCTGGTTTATTCGTCACCATTGTAATTTGTGCTAAATTTTGACCAAATATTTAACTGATAAAATGTTAGTGCATGTGACATGCACTAACATTTCATTAGTTAAATTTATGATCAAAATTTGACACAGATTACAATGGGGACCAATAAACCAGGACGGAGGTAGTAGTTATAGGATTACTAATCTAGAAGCCTAAAAGAACTGGCCCCTGGTACTCCTACTAGTAGTAGTACTCAAGTTGGAATTCCAATTGCACGTCACAACTTGTTAGGCAAAAAATTCGATACAGGGTGTAGGAAGCGGTTTGGGAATTTGCATGCCTTTCCGACCAGTGAGATACTTCGTACAAAGTACGACAGAGAAATAACCACAGAGAAGGAAGCTAAAAGTAAACAATCAAACGAGCATTTTTGCATTTGTTTTGCATTGAATCGTTTCACAAGCTTGACTAGTGTTGTTTTTATGCTTTTACAAAAACTGCATCGTAATGTTAAAACGTGCATTTGCACGTACATAAGTAATAGTAGTACTCCCTCCGCCCAGGTGTATAAGTCTTCCCTCCTTCTTGGTCACGGTGCACAACCAAAGATGACTTATTCACCTGGACGAAGGGAGTAGCACAGTCTGCAAGCATATATAGAGAGAGACGTGTAGTGCGATAGTATATAGGAGTAGTAAAGTTTGTGCTATATGCACGTACTTACAAAATGCGTACGGATACACAAGGTTTCCAAACTTTCCCTTTTACATACTTAATTAAGGATGCTAATAATTCCTGAACGTTCGGGATTTATCATTTGTGTCCCAAAACTAATGAGATCGCCTTACGAAACTAAATCATACTCCTACTAAAAGCCACGGCGCTCGCAGGAGTGCTTGCGGCGCGCCACGAGTGCCCTGGTGCGCGGCCGTTTCCCAGCGCGCTGACACAACGCCTCTTCCTCAGCCTCGCAACTCGCGAGGTGCTGATTGGCGGATTGCCGGCGGGCGAGCGCGATCTCACCGGTGTGGTGATCCGGCGCCAACAGGTACTCCTCCTCACTGGAAGCGTGCACCCGGTCCACGTACCACCAAGCGTAGATGAGGCGCTTGGGCCTGACTACACTCAGGGCTTTGGCACGGGCGTCCTCCTCCACCCTCACGGCCCTCGTACGAGCCTTCTGCCAAAGAGCCAATTGCCTGACTCTCTCGAATGTGACATAGGCCTGCCAGGCAGCTTGTCCCACGGCGCGCTTCTCTTCCTCGGCCTTCTTCTCCGCCTCTATTTTGGCGCGCTCTGCCGGAGGCAAAGCCTCCCACAAGGCGACATCCATTTCTTTCCAAAGCTCCTCAAGGCTGGGGGGCTCGGCGGGCGGCGCGGCGTTCTCCTCGTAGCGGGGAACCGACGCATCCTCCGACACGCGTGCTGGCGAGATTGGGAACGCCGACGCGTCCACCTCGACGTGCCACGGCGAGGAGCGGAACACCGACGCGTCCTCCTCGACTAGTGGTGGCGAGGAACGGAACGGCGACGCGTGACCGTCCGCGCGGTGCAGCGAGGGGCGCCTAGGGCTTGGGAGGGGCGATGCCATGCTGGTCGATGTGAGAGGGAGGGGGAGGAGATAGCGATGAACATGAGCGTTCTTCCGAATGCCATGGGAGACACAGTATTTATAGCGAGCAATGGCACACCTACGTAAGATATGGACTGAGCTGCACTGACTTAACTGTAGGTCCAGTTGCGTCACTGACATGTGGGCCAGACACCTGTTGGGCCCATATGTCAGTGACACAATGCACCTGCAGTTAAGTAACTGAAGCAGCGTCCCATAAGATATGTTGCGTGATTAACGTAACAGCTACGTGGGCATATTTGTTGGAGTAAATTACGGGGGAGGGAAGGGGTGGAAATATTGCTGGTCACAACGGATTGGACGAGCGCGGGGGGAGGAGAGTCATGCATGCAGATTTTTTCCACACGGGGTGGAGTGGTGGGACCGCCGGAGGGAGAAGGAGAGTCAAGCATGCATATTGTTTTCACACATGGAGAGGAAAAGATTTGGAGACGAACGGGCTTTCTGTAGGTATGGGGAACGGTGCATAATAAGTCATCTTGCATGTCGGGCTAGGTATAGTCTCAAGTCATTAAAAACATACACGCCCCACACATGTTAATATTTCAAGGTGCACTAAATTATTGCATGCGATGATTAAGGCTGGCCATAATGGTGGTATCTTAGCTGGTATCATGCACACAGGAATAGCAAACATGCTGATGTGGCAAAGAATTAAAGAAGAGAGGGGGGTTAGAGTAAAACTAGTGTTCATGCATGCATGCAATGCGATAATGCATTGGTAAACACATATTTTTTGTGAAGAATGACAGCGTTAGTTGAGTACTTTTGCATACTACAAAAACTATTCCACCGCCTCTATCTTGGTAAGAGTAGGTGGGATTTTTGAATCGAGCCCTTTAAAGTAGAAGGGAGGTAGTAGTACTCTAATAGCTAACCTTGTTGTGATGACTAGATAGGACATGGCACGCACCTAGACGGAGGAACTAATAGTCTGCATTGTGCATTTAAGTTTTGTCTGAAGTCAATGTACCTCTACTTTGACCAAACTTATAGAAAAATGTATCAACATTCACAATGTCAAATCAATATTTTTATACTCATTATGAAACGTAGTTCTTATACTCATTATAATCAGTATTGTAGATATTGATATTTTTAGTATAAATTTGGTCAAACACTTTGCAAACGGTTGATGGAAGTAAAAAGGACTAGAGGGAGTATGATGCATGCGGACTAGGCAAAAAATGCTCATTTATAGCCGGTCGAAGTCTCAAAGGGCGCGACCGCGCGAGGTAGGCGAAGGTCGTGGGAGGCGCGATGGTTGACGGAATTAAGTGAGTTTCATCCACGCGCCGGCATGGCGTGCGAACAGGCAGAAGCTATACCGTCAGGCCTATGATATGGGTCTAGTAGACATGACATCTAGTGGGTCCCGCATAGTACTTGAGAACTCTTTGGGGGCTTGCAGCCGTTTATCCACCGGGCAAGCCAACAACCCCACGCCGTTCGCACGCCATGTCTAGTTCAAGCAAAGAAGCATCGGCGAAGAGGAAGAGGAAGAGGGACGAGGACGAAGTCGAGGACGTGGACTCGAACTCGGACTCCGAGTAAGGTGGCAGTGCCGTCGCTCATGCTGGTTCTACTGCAGTGTCAAGCGGACTAGTTGCTTAGTTTTATTTCAGGGGTGTGTTGTGCTGAGCCCCCAGCAGAACTATGTTTATGTTCTTTCTCGTTATTTGAACTTTATGTTCTTTCTCGTTATTTGAACTCTTTAGTACGTACAGTAGTATTAGTACTATGTCTTACTACTGTTCTTCTTGCAGTTGGTACTACTGCTCGTATCTTCGCGTTCCTACTGTACTTAATACGTTCGTACTAGTAGTATAATTTGGGTCAGTCGATTTGTGAAAGAAGTTCGACGGAGCGAAGGAAGAAGACGGCAGAGAAGCTATCCCAGTATCTATATTAGGGTGGCAGGGTACCCATGATCTATCTTATGAGTGTTGGGTGTGGAATGCATTTCGCAGGAAAAAATGGATCGTGCCTGGGGTTAAATGGATGGCGGGGGTGGGGGGAGCATGGCGGTGGCGGGCGGTTCAGGGGAGGGTGGGGCGGCGGCGGCAGGCGGTTAGGCGTGTGGCGGGCTGAGAAGATGAACAGTGCATCAGTTTCGGAGGTTGAAGAAGCTCTTCTAGCCATCCATGTTGCATCCAACGGCTCACAAGAGTCGACTGACCCAAATTGCTCCTTCAGATTGCAGGATCCACATGGCATTCAAGGTCTCGAAGGTAGGTTCCGCGTCCGCACCCGATTTGCGGGCTCGGCGCGGGCGCGACCGGCTTCCGCCATGACAACCACCTTGCGTGCCTCCTCCGCGCGGGCGGAGACGACAATGACATGCTAGTTCCTCCTCGCCGGCGTGCTGGAGCACGCGCTCGTCCTCCTCCTCGTACGCTGCGTGCATAGACGCGGCTCCACCAGCTGCTCACGTGCTTGGCAGCGCGGCGGCATCACGAGGAGGGACTGCAGACAACGTGAGCGGGCGATCCTTTGGCTTCATGGCACAGGGATGGCGGTGACACGGCGGTGATGGGAGAGAAATTGTTGGCCGGAGCAGGCGGGCGCCGGCATGCGCAACGGCGGCGGCGGCATATTGATGAGTGCGCGTATGGGAGCTTAGTTTAGTTTTATATAGGGTTGGGGGGGGGGGGGGGGGGGGGGGGGGGGGGGGGGGGGGGGGGGGGGGGGGGGGGGGGGGGGGGGGGGGGGGGGGGGGGGGGGGGGGGGGGGGGGGGGGGGGGGGGGGGGGGGGGGGGGGGGGGGGGGGGGGGGGGGGGGGGGGGGGGGGGGGGGGGGGGGGGGGGGGGGGGGGGGGGGGGGGGGGGGGGGGGGGGGGGGGGGGGGGGGGGGGGGGGGGGGGGGGGGGGGGGGGGGGGGGGGGGGGGGGGGGGGGGGGGGGGGGGGGGGGGGGGGGGGGGGGGGGGGGGGGGGGGGGGGGGGGGGGGGGGGGGGGGGGGGGGGGGGGGGGGGGGGGGGGGGGGGGGGGGGGGGGGGGGGGGGGGGGGGGGGGGGGGGGGGGGGGGGGGGGGGGGGGGGGGGGGGGGGGGGGGGGGGGGGGGGGGGGGGGGGGGGGGGGGGGGGGGGGGGGGGGGGGGGGGGGGGGGGGGGGGGGGGGGGGGGGGGGGGGGGGGGGGGGGGGGGGGGGGGGGGGGGGGGGGGGGGGGGGGGGGGGGGGGGGGGGGGGGGGGGGGGGGGGGGGGGGGGGGGGGGGGGGGGGGGGGGGGGGGGGGGGGGGGGGGGGGGGGGGGGGGGGGGGGGGGGGGGGGGGGGGGGGGGGGGGGGGGGGGGGGGGGGGGGGGGGGGGGGGGGGGGGGGGGGGGGGGGGGGGGGGGGGGGGGGGGGGGGGGGGGGGGGGGGGGGGGGGGGGGGGGGGGGGGGGGGGGGGGGGGGGGGGGGGGGGGGGGGGGGGGGGGGGGGGGGGGGGGGGGGGGGGGGGGGGGGGGGGGGGGGGGGGGGGGGGGGGGGGGGGGGGGGGGGGGGGGGGGGGGGGGGGGGGGGGGGGGGGGGGGGGGGGGGGGGGGGGGGGGGGGGGGGGGGGGGGGGGGGGGGGGGGGGGGGGGGGGGGGGGGGGGGGGGGGGGGGGGGGGGGGGGGGGGGGGGGGGGGGGGGGGGGGGGGGGGGGGGGGGGGGGGGGGGGGGGGGGGGGGGGGGGGGGGGGGGGGGGGGGGGGGGGGGGGGGGGGGGGGGGGGGGGGGGGGGGGGGGGGGGGGGGGGGGGGGGGGGGGGGGGGGGGGGGGGGGGGGGGGGGGGGGGGGGGGGGGGGGGGGGGGGGGGGGGGGGGGGGGGGGGGGGGGGGGGGGGGGGGGGGGGGGGGGGGGGGGGGGGGGGGGGGGGGGGGGGGGGGGGGGGGGGGGGGGGGGGGGGGGGGGGGGGGGGGGGGGGGGGGGGGGGGGGGGGGGGGGGGGGGGGGGGGGGGGGGGGGGGGGGGGGGGGGGGGGGGGGGGGGGGGGGGGGGGGGGGGGGGGGGGGGGGGGGGGGGGGGGGGGGGGGGGGGGGGGGGGGGGGGGGGGGGGGGGGGGGGGGGGGGGGGGGGGGGGGGGGGGGGGGGGGGGGGGGGGGGGGGGGGGGGGGGGGGGGGGGGGGGGGGGGGGGGGGGGGGGGGGGGGGGGGGGGGGGGGGGGGGGGGGGGGGGGGGGGGGGGGGGGGGGGGGGGGGGGGGGGGGGGGGGGGGGGGGGGGGGGGGGGGGGGGGGGGGGGGGGGGGGGGGGGGGGGGATAAATACCATTAGATTCATTATTGAATGTACTTTCACATCATACATATTTGTTATGGTAAATGTTTATATTTTTCTATAAACTTGGTCAAACTTTAGGAAGTGTGACTTCCGTGGTAAATGCTTATATTTTTCTATAAACTTGGTCAAACTTTAGGAAGTTTGACTTCGGTCAAACCTAATATGCAAAGTTAATAAAAATGGAGGGTGTACTAGTAGTTACAAGTACTACCCACTAGTTGCTTAGCCCAATCACCCAGCACGCCACACGGGCAGTTCAGTGTCACAAAATTTTGAGGTCGGCGGGAAAATCTCCCACGACCCTGATTCGAGCAGTGCGAAGTTACCATCATAGCCTTCGGAACAGGCCTACAGATGATGCTTGGTAGGGGGCTATTTTCGTAACTTCAGGTTCGCCCTACCCAGCAAACCCCACACCGGCACCCAGAGTAGTACACCTGAATACTCCCCATTTTCTATACCCACCGCAAAATAGACTTCTCCACGGCACCGCAGCCTTCGTGCTCCTCCCCTTCTACATCGGCGCACTCGTCCACCACAGCGCATCTGCCTCATCGACGACCTCGTGCGCCGCACTGGAGCCGGTCCACCATCATCGTCATACACGGAGCCTCTTCCCCGGCACCGTCTTCCACGGTCTCGGATCTGCTTCCCGGAAGCCGACGCCAAGCGCAGAAGCACCACCGTCGTGGAAAATGAACTGACTCCCGTTGCCGACCATGATGCACAGAGGCCGCCGCGACCATCGTTCTCCTCCTTGATTGGTAATGTGTGTATTGAATCACTTAGCAGTACATGTGCAGTTCCAATTTTGTTCATACCTACCCTTCAAATTTCCTGGTTGCTATTGTTCCCGTAAAAGTAATTGGTTATAGCCTCCATTGTCCAACAGAATATCAGCTTGTAATTGTGCGTCGCTCCTGTATCGCGCTGTGCTTGGCTAGGTTCTTCATCTGCAACCAGTAGTGTGGCAAATGATGAAAAGTTTTTTAGAACTAGCAAGATGCCCATGCGTTGCACGCATCAAGATGCATTTGTATGAGTAGTTTATCTTGTGGGAGAAATGGATGAACGAGGGAAGGCCTTATTTGCAAATCCAGAGAGGGGTGTGGGTATCTTTCTGCAAAATTTCCATACTTTCCTTCCTATCCGTCGGATATAAATCGAACGGCCTATATTGCAGGATGGCAGGCACACCATCATCACCAACTCTGTTTTTTAAAAGAAAAAAAAACTAGCAAGATGCCCATGCGTTGCACGGAACATCAAGATGCATTTGTATGAGTAGTTTATCTTGTGTGAGAAAAGGATGAATGAGGGAAGACTTTTTTGCAAATGTGGAGAGGGGTGTGGGTATCTTTTTGCAAAATTGCCATAGTTTCCTTCCTATCCGTCGGATATAAATCGGACGGCCTATATTGCAGGATGGCAGGCACACCATCATCACCAACTCTGTTTTTTATAAGAGTAGAGAAAAAAAAGAGTAGAGAGTAGAGATAAATATTAAATATAAAATAAATATAACAGTAGAGAAGAGAGTAGAGATAACAGGGACGTCGGGAAAGGATCGCGCGCGCGGGAAAAATCGGCCGGGCGCGCGCTAGTTTTGGCGCGCGGCATCCGGCGCGCTTTATAAAATCCAACGCCCTCCCACCGCTCTATGCCTTGCCACCGCTCTCTCCCTGCTCTGTGCCTTGCCACCGCTCTCTCCCCACTCTTTCTCGCCTCGCCGCCGCCGCGCCACCATGCCGCCGCATCGCCGGGAAACTTGGGGATACCGCGGCGTCCGCGCGCGCCCCTCCGGCGGCTTCTCCACCGAGATCCGGTTCCGCGGGATGCGCCTCGGCCTCGCAATTTCGACACCGCCAACGAGGCCGCCCGCGCGTACGACGCAGCGGCGTGGTGCCTCCGGTGGCCTCATAGAACATTGAACTTCCCCAACGTGCCGACGCGGGAGCGGGCGCAGGAGCTCGCGCCTCTACCGCAGCTTATCACCGACGAGGATCGTCGCGACAACCGGAGGCGGGAGCACCGTCTCGGCATCGCCAAGGTGGACGAGGAAGCCATGGCGCTGTGGCGCCAATGCTTCCCGCAGGACATCATCAACGAGCGCGAGTTCTACGCGCAAAGGAGGGCAGAGAGGGAGAAGAGGAGGGCGGAGCAAGCCGCCTATCACGAGGACAAGCGTACACGAAAAGCGGACGCTCAATTCAACATGAGGCTAGGAGCAGCGTCGCCCTGGGAATCCGACGACGATCGGTATCTTCACGCCTACATTGAGACGTCGGAGGAGGACATCACCGAGGACAAGTCGGACGACGAGGAGTAGTTGAACTATCTATTTTTTATCTATCTATGCTATATCTATGCTGAGAACTATCCTCTACTCTCTATCTCTACTTCTCGATCTCAGCACTGTAAATGCTTTTTTAAAGCGCCGCGCGTTGCGCTTCTGTTGGAGATGCTCTAACATGGCAGATGAGTGCTTTAATGTTGCCCACAAGATGAGTGAGTATTACTAGTAGTATATTTTTCTTGCCATGTTGAGATTTTAAGACCACGAGTGCGAACATGCAGAGGAGCAATGAAGACCAAACACGGGATATTGGGGACATCTTCAAGGAGCGTGGCAAGTTAAAGAGGAGCTGCACCGAACCAGTAAAACGAGCTTTGGTAAGTAACACCCTTTCAATTACTTTCGTTTAGCCTCGTGTTCTTCGATGTGTATATGTTGTAGTTTCTATTTCTCTTAGCCTCGTGTTCTTCGATGTGTAATAAGAAGAGTTTTAATCGTCCTAATGCTTTTGTTTTTAGCTTGATGTAGGAAGTGGGTGTTCTCACCTTGTAGTCTGTTTTTATATTTTTCCTTTTGAATTCACTTCTGCGAGTCCTGTTTATCTGGCTTCTACTAAATGGATCTGGGTTGCTCTGAGTATTGATCTACAAAAGAAGTAACTTCATGTCAGGATGCAGTTTCTGCGAGGAGGGAAGTATGGTCAACCTCGAGATCATGTTTCCAAAATGAGGCTGGATTACACACAAGGTGCCAGTTCCCTAATGATGCTGGATTAGACACAAGGTGCAAATTCCCAGATGATGCTGGATTACACACAAGCCAGGTGGAGTCGTCAGCTGTTCGTGTCCTTGTGGCTCTAGTAAAGGCTGAAAGAAAGCGTGTAGCAGCCCTTGAGAATGTAGCTGAGTTCCTGAAGAAGCGAAAAGAGCAATCAGATGCTCTCTTCACCCAATCCAAAGAAGAGATGGAAGAAGCCAGAAATAAGCTAGCAGAGGTAGAGCAGGCTAGGCGTCTCCTACTATCTAAAACTGTTGTCAATACAAAATTTCCTGCATAATAGCTAGGTTCAAATGTTTATCCAGTCAGCATGCCTGTTGTGATGTCCGTGCATCTACTGATGTGGCACAAAATAATTTTTTTCGGGTCATGTAATAACAGCAATTACTTCCCAAACAATAACAGACGAAGCATTGGACTTGGTATAGTTCACGCGCAAGCCCGACATTCCAAGTTCAACTTCCACATCAAACTCATGTTCACAGATATCTGCACATTCATAGATAATGTCCACAACCATGATTCACTTCAAAGCCAAAAAAATGTGAGGAGAGTTATAAATAAAGAAAAACCTCTAGTTCCTGCTACCACTACGAGCACAACAAGTCAAGACCATGCGTAATTAATTATATTTTGGTCATTTTTTGTGTTCTAAAATGCCGGCCGGCTCGCGGAAGGATGTGTTGCCGGCACACGCACAGATTCAATGGAGGCAGGCGGGGCAGTCTGAAGCTGGTTGCATGCGGCGAGGAGGCGTGTTCAGCCGGGCCTGCAGCGAGTGGGGCCCTCTTGGCCGGCGCGCCGGTTCAATGCCTGCGCTATGAGAGGTCGCATCCGTGTCAAAGCAATCACTCCCTCCGGTCCTTTTTTGTTTGGGTATAATAAAATTTCGTTTTCCAGTCACATTTTACAAGTAAAATTCATGGACAAACTTTGACCCAAACTACGATGGAGACTAGTAAACTGGAACGGAGGTAGTAGTTTTTTTTATCAAAGAAGGGTTTCCCCCTTCTGATTTTCATTACTGAAAACCAACATCTAAACCATAGTATTTGCCCTAGAACTACCAGGTTCAACATCTCGCAACATAAACCCATACAACCATACACCAAGGAGGTAGTAGTTATGAATTCCATTTTCGCTCCATACCAACCGTTCTAAAAACTACTTAGTACTTATAACGTGCCATTGAATATCGGAACTCTTACCCAGCTAAAAAAATGATATTTTAAACGTGGTTACTTGATCTGTGGCAACTGGCGAGCCACCGCCTCCAGGTCGTTCACCTGTGGCCCCGACCATCAACTCCTACGGATCAAATTATCACGTGAGCTGACTATTCATACAAAGGTGCGCTCCACCACGTAGCCGGTACCTGCGCATGCAGCAATCGTGCACCTAGGGTTTTAGGGTTTATTTGTTAACGGTGGCTTTACGTAACTCTCATGTGTGCGAGACAGCGAGAGACCGACTGCGTGCGTGCGCCTCTTCTCTTCGTATATGTACTCCACCGTTTGTCTGGTGTCCAAAAAATTATACAGTGGTAATAACTACTCCCTCCGTTCCATAATGTAGTGCCTATAGATTTTTTGAAAAGTCAAACCTCACAAACTTTGACCAAGTTTGTGGAGAAAAATATTTACATATAGAGTGCGAAACATATATCACTAGATTCGTCATATGATGTAGTTTCGCATTATATATTTTTGCTGTTGTAGATATAAATATTTTTCTCTACAAACTTGGTCAAAGTTTGCAAAGTTTGACTTCTTAAAAAAATCTATAGGCACTACATTGTGGAACGATGCGTTGCCACACGATCAAAGTTGATTAATACATATTCACCGATTTGATAGAAAAAAGAGTCTAGTTTTGAAATAGGTATATCACTAAAAATATGTTATGTTTCACTCAAAATATATTCCTTTGGTGGTTTTGATGAGATAAGGGAGGAATGTTGTTGGTTTCAAGATTCGAGAAGTGGTATATGTCTAATTTCTACTCTTACTAGCAAGATGCCCGTGCGTTGCACGGAACATCAAGATCTTGTGGGAGAAAGGGATGAACGAGGGAAGGCCTTATCTGCAAATGTGGAGAGGAGTGCGGGTAAATTGCCATAGTTTCCTTCCTATCCGTTAGATATAGATCGGACGGCATATATTGCAGGATGGCAGGCACACCATCATCATCGACTATGCTTTTTATAAGAGTAGAGATAAAAAATAGAGTTGGTGATGATGGTGTGCCTGCCATCCTGCAATATAGGCCGTCCGATTTATATCTGGCGGATAGGAAGGAAACTATGGCAATTTTGCAAAAAGATACCCACACCCCTCTCCACATTTGCAAATAAGGCCTTTCCTCGTTCATCCTTTTCTCCCACAAGATAAACTACTCATACAAATGCATCTTGATGTTCCGTGCAACGCATGGGCATCTTGCTAGTTGTTGCAAAAAGCCCATGTATGTGTGAGAGAGAGGAGGAGGACGGAGTGCATGTGTGGCAAAGACACAAAGAGTGTGTGTGTGAGAGGTATCAGCTTAAAATGAGGCGATAGTGTGTGTGTGCACGATCGAGAGGGCGTGTCTCAAGAAGGGAAGAAAAATCTACATAGATACAAGGAGCGCGAGAGAGACATGTATGCGATAGTCAAAGCACGAGTGTGCGGGTGTATAAACCTATCTAGAGGCTAGTCGATAAATGTTTGTGAGAGAAATATGAGTCGGGGGTGCGAAAGCGAGAGTTTTGTGTGTGAGAGAGAGAGACGGTAGTCGGGAAGGGGAGTGGAAGGAGGAGTTGTGTGTGAGAGAGAGAGAGAGAGATGGGGGGGGGGAGTTTGTCTGATCAGTAAACAAATGAATAATGTCAGTTTTATAACTGGGATGGAGACGGAAAGGAGACCGCAACAAATGTGGTGTCTGTAGGAGAGAGTAATTTTAGTGGTATGAGTCATATCTAGAGACATATAGGGTGTGTGAGAGAACCCCATAGAGAGAAAGACAAAGTGAAAGACGAGTGAGACTGTGTGTGTGGCGGTGAAAAAGAAAGCTTAGGTACCTAGTGATACCAGAGAACGGTAGAGACATGAGAGATAATGAAAACCGTGTAATGTATAATGATAGGGAGAGTGTGACACTTCTCAAGGGAGACGTCGAGAGACCATGTTTGCGACGATAGGAGAAACATGAAGTGAGCATGCGGGTGAGCTGGAGAAAAGAGAGTGATAGCTACATGAAGGAGCATGCATGCGAGAGAGATGGGCGTGAAAGGAGTCAACATAAAAGGGATTCAAATATTTGGGGGGGGGGGGGGGGGGGGGGGGGGGGGGGGGGGGGGGGGGGGGGGGGGGGGGGGGGGGGGGGGGGGGGGGGGGGGGGGGGGGGGGGGGGGGGGGGGGGGGGGGGGGGGGGGGGGGGGGGGGGGGGGGGGGGGGGGGGGGGGGGGGGGGGGGGGGGGGGGGGGGGGGGGGGGGGGGGGGGGGGGGGGGGGGGGGGGGGGGGGGGGGGGGGGGGGGGGGGGGGGGGGGGGGGGGGGGGGGGGGGGGGGGGGGGGGGGGGGGGGGGGGGGGGGGGGGGGGGGGGGGGGGGGGGGGGGGGGGGGGGGGGGGGGGGGGGGGGGGGGGGGGGGGGGGGGGGGGGGGGGGGGGGGGGGGGGGGGGGGGGGGGGGGGGGGGGGGGGGGGGGGGGGGGGGGGGGGGGGGGGGGGGGGGGGGGGGGGGGGGGGGGGGGGGGGGGGGGGGGGGGGGGGGGGGGGGGGGGGGGGGGGGGGGGGGGGGGGGGGGGGGGGGGGGGGGGGGGGGGGGGGGGGGGGGGGGGGGGGGGGGGGGGGGGGGGGGGGGGGGGGGGGGGGGGGGGGGGGGGGGGGGGGGGGGGGGGGGGGGGGGGGGGGGGGGGGGGGGGGGGGGGGGGGGGGGGGGGGGGGGGGGGGGGGGGGGGGGGGGGGGGGGGGGGGGGGGGGGGGGGGGGGGGGGGGGGGGGGGGGGGGGGGGGGGGGGGGGGGGGGGGGGGGGGGGGGGGGGGGGGGGGGGGGGGGGGGGGGGGGGGGGGGGGGGGGGGGGGGGGGGGGGGGGGGGGGGGGGGGGGGGGGGGGGGGGGGGGGGGGGGGGGGGGGGGGGGGGGGGGGGGGGGGGGGGGGGGGGGGGGGGGGGGGGGGGGGGGGGGGGGGGGGGGGGGGGGGGGGGGGGGGGGGGGGGGGGGGGGGGGGGGGGGGAGACAAAACAAAGTGTCCCTAGTATGCCTCTACTTGACTAGCTCGTTAATCAAAGATGGTTAAGTTTCCTAACCATAGACATGTGTTGTCATTTGATGAATGGGGTCACATCATTGGGAGAATGATGTGATGGGCAAGACCCATCCATTAGCTTAGCATAATGATCGTTAAGTTTTATTTCTATTGCTTTCTTCATGACTTATACATATTCCTCTGACTATGAGATTATGCAACTCCCACTACTAGGAAAAGGCATGTTAGTGGCACACCTATTTTTGCCATTAATGGCGCACTATAGGTGCGCCACTATCACCACGCCACTAGTAACAAGTACTAATGGCGCACCTCTGGTGCGCCATTTGTATACCAGATAATAGTGGCGCACCTGGTAGTGCGCCATTACTATTGCTACAGGTGCGCCACTGGTAACTTTTTTTTGAAATTTTTTGATTTTTTTCTGAATTTTGAAGGCGGGAAAATAGTAGTGGCGCACCGTCTAACCCCCACCGTGCGCCATTGCTATTTTTGAATTTTGAATTTGGATCTGGATCGCGATTTTTTTGCCCTTTTTTTTGCTCATTTTTTTTGCTCCTTTTTTTGCACGATATTTTTTCAAATTTTGTTCTCATTTTTGGATCTTGTACGTTCTTTTGCCGGAGAGGAGTTCGCCGGAGAGGAGGGCCAAGGAGAGACCATGAGGAGGAGAGGAGGGAGGAGGAGGAGGTCACCGGAGAGGAGCCCGCCTACATCGTCGGAGAGGAGGAGGAGGTCACCGGAGAGGAGCTCGCCTACATCGCCGGAGAGGAGGAGGAGGTCGCCGGAGAGGAGTTCATCGGAGAGGAGGGAGGGGAAACCGTGAGGGGAGGGGAGGAGAGGAGGGAGGAGGAGCTCACCGGAGAGGAGGGAGGAGGAGATCACCGGAGAGGAGGGAGGAGGAGATCACCGGAGAGGAGGGAGGAGGAGCTCACCGGAGAGGAGGGAGGAGAAACCGTGAGGGGAGGGGAGGAGAGGAGGGAGGAGGAGGTCGCCGGAGAGGAGGAGGAGGTCGCCGGAGAGGAGGAGGGGAGTATGGTGGAGGAGAGGAGGGGAGATGGAGTGGAGGAGATGGAGTGGAGGAGAGGTGGAGTGGAGGAGAAAAATGAAGAGGTAAGGAGGAGAGGACCCCGCCCAGCCATATATACGGCATAGTAATGGCGCACCGTGGGCAGGTGCGCGCCATTACTAACTTTTTTTTTTATTTTTTTGATTTATTTTGAATTTTGAAGGCGGGAAGATAGTAATGGCGCACCTTGGGCAGGTGCGCCATTACTAACTTTTTTTTATTTTTTTGATATAGTTTGAATTTTGAAGGCGGGAAGATAGTAATGGCGCACCATGGGCAGGTGCGCCATTACTGAGTTTGATTTTTTTTGAATTTTTTTGCCTCTCCAGATCTTGAAAGCCCCGTAACTTTTTTCTGTTAGTTTTTTAAGGATTCTAAAATCTTCAACGGGGTTCCCCCGGTAGAATTCGGATATAACTTTTCGAGTAGATGATTTTTCATATAAAAAACTTTTTCATCGGAGTTCGTATGCAAAAGTTATGCCCATTTTACAAACTATCGAGAGATTTTACAAAAAAGTCGAAAATTCATGTTTGTAAATTTTGCTAACAACTAGACCACATATCACATGGGAATCTTATTTTCTTTTATTTTTTTGACATTTCTATCATTTTCTTTTATTTTTTTTTGAAACTAAAAAGGCGGTCCAGGGGGGGTGCATTTGGTGAATTTTTTGGCCACCTCAGAAAGTTAGTAATGGCGCACCACCTAAGAATGCGCCATTAGTAACCAGGGTTACTAATGGCGCACCTGGTGTGTGGTGCGCCATTACTAGTTTTGAAAAAAAAGATAAAAAAAATATGTTAGCAGTGGCGCACCAGGGGATAGTGCGCCATTACTAGTTTTAACTAGTAATGGCGCACTATCCACTGGTGCGCCACTACTAACATGTTTTTTTTATATATTTTTTTCAAAACTAGTAATGGCGCACCACACACCAGGTGCGCCATTAGTAATGTGGCCAATAATGGCGTACCCGTATCTGGTGCGCCACTGCTATATAGCAGTGGCGCACCACATACATGGTGCGCCATTAATGTCCATATTAGCTATAGCCGTTTTCCTAGTAGTGTCCCCAATACCGGAGGAACACCTTGTGTGCTATCAAACGTCACAACGTAACTGGGTGATTATAAAGATGCTCCACAGGTGTCTCCGAAGGTGTTTGTTGGGTTGGCATACATCGAGATTAGGATTTATCACTCCGAGTATCAGAGAGGTATCTCTGGCCCTCTCGGTAATGCACATCACTATAAGCCTTGCAAGCAATGTGACTAATGAGTTAGTTGCGGGATGATGCATTACGGAATGAGTAAAGAGACTTGTCGGTAACGAGATTGAACTAGTATAAGGATACCAACGATCGAATCTCGGGCAAGTAACATACCGATGACAAAGGGAATGACGTATGTTGCCATTGCGGTTTGACCGATAAAGATCTTCATAGAATATGTAGGAACCAATATGAGCATCCAAGTTCCGCTATTGGTTATTGACCGGAGATATGTCTCGGTCATGTCTACATAGTTCTCGAACCCGTAGGGTCCGCATGCTTAACGTTTGATGATGATTTTTATTGTGAGTTATGTGTTTTTGTGACCGAAGATTGTTCGTAGTCCCGGATGGGATCACAGACATGACGAGGAGTCTCGAAATGGTCGAGAGGGAAAGATTGATATATTGGAAGGTAGTATTCGGACACTGGAAGGGTTCCGGAGTGTATCAGGTACATACCGGAGTACCCGAAGGGTTTACCGGAACCCCCTGGGGAAAGATATGGGCCATAGGAGGGAGGCTAACCAGCCCACAAGGGGCTGGTGCACCCCCCACAAGGGAGGAGGCCGAATTGGTTTAGGGAAGGGGGCACCACCCCCCTTTCCTTCTCCTACTCCCTCTCCTTCCCCCTTTCCACCTCCATGAGAAGGAAAAGAGGGGGGGGCGAATCCTACTAGGACTAGGAGTCCTAGTAGGACTCCCCCCTTATGGCGCGCCCCCTAGGGCCGGCCTCCTCCCTCTCCCTCCTTTATATACGTGGGCAGGGCACTCCTTGGAGGTACACCAATTGTTCCAAGCCGTGTGTGGCGTCTCCCTCCACGGTTTACTCCTCCGGTCATATTCACGTAGTGCTTAGGCGAAGCCCTGCGCGGATCACATCACCATCACCGTCACCACGCCATCGTGCTGAAGAAACTCTCCTTCGACCCTCTACTGGATCAGGAGTTCAAGGGACGTCATCGAGCTGAATGTGTGCAGAGCTCGGAGGTGCCGTACATTCGGTACTAGATCGGTTGGATCGTGAAGACGTTCGACTACATCAACCGCGTTAAACTAATGCTTCCCCTTTCAGTCTATGAGGGTACGTGGACACACTCTCCCCCTCTCATTGCTATGCATCTCCTAGATAGATCTTGCGTGATTGTAGGAATTTTTTTGAAATTGCATGCTATGTTCCCAACAGTTGGGCCTCCAAGTGCAGAGTTTTGTAGGACAGTAGCAAATTTCCCTCAAGTTGATGACCTAAGGTTTATCAATTCGTGGGAGGCGTAGGATGAAGATGGTCTCTCTCAAACAACCCTGCAACCAAATAGCAAAGAGTCTCTTGTGTCCCCAACACACCCAATACAATGGTAAATTGTATAGGTGCACTAGTTCGGCAAAGAGATGGTGATACAAGTGTAATATGGATGGTAGATATAGGTTTTTTAAATCTGAAAATAAAAATCAGCAAGGTAGAAAGTGGTAAATGTGAGCGAAAACAGTATTGCAATGCTTGAAAACAAGGCCTAGGATTCATGTTTTCACTAGTGCAAGTTCTCTCAACAGTGATAACATAATTAGATCATATGGCAATCCCTCAACTTGCGACAAAAGTCACTCCAAAGTTCCTATCGTGGAGAACATAAGATGAAATTGCTTGTAGGGTACGAAACCACCTCAAAGCTATTCTTTCCGATCAATCCATTGAGCTATTCCTATAAGTGTCACAAACAGCCCTAGAGTTCGTAGTAAAATAACACCATATGATACACATCAATCAACCCTAATGTCACCTAGATACTCCAATGTCACCACAAGTATCCGTGGGTCAATTATAGGATATGTGTCAAACAAGTTCAGATTCATAATATTGAATCCAACACAAAGAACCTCAAAGAGTGCCCCAAGATTTCTACCAGAGAAACAAGGACGAAAACATGCATCAACCCCTATGCATAGATTACCTGAATGTCACCTCGGGAATCCGCGAGTTGAGTGCAAAAACATACATCAAGTGAATCAATAGAACACCCTCATTGTCACCACAGGTATCCCATGCAAGACATACATCAAGTGTTCTCAAATCCATAATAGTATTCAGTCCGATAATAGTGAAACCTCAAAGGTAAAATTCAATCCATGACAAGAAGGTAGAGGGGGAGAAACACCATATGATTCAACTATAATAACAAAGCTCGCGGTACATCAAGATCGTGCCAAATCAAGAACACAAGAGAGAGAGAGAGAGGTCAAACACATAGCTACTGGTACATACCCTCAGCCCCGAGGGTGAACTACTCCCTCCTCGTCATGGAGAGCGCCGTGATGATGAAGATGGCCACCGGTGATGGTTTCCCCCTACGGTAGGGTGCCGGAACGGGCTCCCAATTTGTTTTTCATGGCTACAGAGGCTTGCGGCGGCGGAACTCCCGATCTAGGTTTCTTTCTGTGGGTTTCTGGATTTATAGGAGTTTTTGGCATCGGTTTCACGTCAGGGGGGTCCACGAGTCAGCGACAAGGCAGGGGGCGCACCCTAGGCGGGTGGGCGCTCCCTCCACCCTTGTCGTTGACTCGGGACTCTTCTGGCCCAACTCTTTTGCTTCGGGGGCTTCTTCTGGTCCATAAAAAATCACCGTAAATTTTCAGCTCATTTGGGCTCCGTTTGATATTCCTTTTCTATAAAACTCAAAAACAAGGAAAAACAGAAACTGGCACTGGGCTCTAGGTTAATAGGTTAGTCCCAAAAATAATATCAAATAGCATGTAAATGCATATAAAGCATCCAGGATGGATAATATAATAGCATGGAACAATCAAAAATTATAGATACGTTGGAGATGTATCATTGATCAGCCCGAGGTGCCGTAGGAGCACCTGCTTGGCCTTCATCTCGGATCCCAGTCCATGGTCGGCTTTAGCTATCCGAAAGCTACAGCGAGGTGTGAAGTTGGCAGGGACTTCCTTCCGGCGACGGCGAGTCGGAGGAGCGGGCAGAAGGGGCTGGGTTCGGATGGATAACACATCTACGAATGCAGCAAGGGAACTCCCTTCAGCATTGGCACTAGGAGACTAATTGGAGCAAGCTGCAACGGTAGTGCATGCAGGAGGGCATGGCATGCAACTAGCGCGTGGGGACAAAGGAGCCAAAGGGTCATGCATGGCGTCGCCCTCGGTGGCTGCGGGGATGGCAGCCGCGGGCGGTCGGTCCAGCCTTGCATGTGCCCAGGGGGTGGGGCCATCATTACCCTGGGTGGCAATTGGCCGCTGGGGGTCCAGCGCCAACGGCCGCGTCGATGGAGTGGAGGGCCCCGGAGACCTCAGATCCGCTGCCGCTATAGGCAAGGTGGGTTCATTCGCCACGGGATTGGAAGGAGCAGGTGGAGGGGATTGGCCAGCAGCCATGTGCGAGCTTGGGGCGCGCGGAGGTGACAATGTGATTAATACATCTCCAATGTATCTATAATTTTTGATTGTTCCATGATGTTATATTTATCAATCTTGGATGTTTTATAATCATTTTATAGTCATTTTATATCATTTTTTGGTACTAACCTATTGACATAGTGCCAAGTGCCAGTTGTTGTTTTCTGCATGTTTTTTACATCGCAGGAAATCAATATCAAATGGAGTCCAAACGCAGTGAAACTTTTGGAGATCTTTTTTTGGACCAGAAGACATCCAGTGGGCTGAAGAAGCGCCTGGGGGTGTTCCGAGGGGAGCACAACCCACCAGGGCGCCCCAGGAGACCCAGGCGCGCCCTGGTGGGTTGTGCCCACCTCGGGTGCCCCCGAACCGACTCTTTACTCTATAAATACCCCCAATATTCCAAAAACCCTAGGTGAGTCGACAAAAATCAATTCCAGCCACCGTAGAGTCCAGAACCACCAGATCCAATCTAGACACCATCACAGAGGGGTTCACCACTTCCATTGGTGCCTCTCCGATGATGCGTGAGTAGTTCTTTGTAGACCTCCGGGTCCGTAGTTAGTAGCTAGATAGCTTCCTCTCTCTCGTTTGATTCTCAATACAATGGTCTCTTGGAGATCCATATGATGTAACTATTTTTGCGGTGTGTTTGTTGGGATCGGATGAACTTTGAGTTTATGATCAGATCTATCTTTTTATATCCATGAAAGTTATTTGAGTTTATTTGATCTCTTATATGCATGATTGCTTATAGCCTCGTATTTCTTCTCCGATATTTGCGTTTTGTTTGGCCAACTTGATCTATTTATCTTGCAATGGGAAGATGTGCTTTGTAGTGGGTTCGATCTTACGGTGCTTGATCCCAGTGATAGAAGGGGAACCAACACGTATGTATCATTGCTACTAAGGATAAAACGATGGGGTCTATTTCTACATAAATAGATCTTGTCTACATCATGTCATCGTTCTTATTGCATTACTCCATTTCTCCATGAACTTAATACACTAGATGCATGCTGGATAGCGGTCGATGTGTGGAGTAATAGTAGTAGATGCAGGCAGGAGTCGGTCTACTGATCTTGGACGTGATGCCTATGTAATGATCATTGCCTGGATATTGTCATGATTATTTGAAGTTCTATCAATTTCCCAATAGTAATTTGTTTACCCACCATTTGCTATTTTTCTCGAGAGAAGTCACTAGTGAAACCTACGGCCCCCGGGTCTCTTTCTCATATTATTTGCCTTTGCGATATATTTTCCTTTGTTTTTATTTTCAGATCTATTAAACCAAAAATACAAAAATACCTTGCTGCAATTTATTCTTATTTATTTTATTTGGCATTCGATCTATCCATCTACTACAATTTATTCACGTCCGTTTGCCTATCTTGGGGCGCCGCTACCCGAAAGGGATTGACAACCCCTTTTACACGTCGGGGTGCGAGTATTTGTTATTTGTGTGCAGGTGTTGTTTACATTGTGTTGCTTGGTTATCCTACTGGTTCGATAACCTTGGTCTCATAACTGAGGGAAATACCTACCGCCGCTGTGCTGCATCATCCCTTCCTCTTTGGGGAAATACCGACGTAGCTTCAAGCCGCATCAAAAGGAATTTCTGGCGCCGTTGCCGGGGAAGATCAAGTCAAAGATAGTCTCCCGGCCACGTGCCAATTTCTGGCGCCGTTGCCGGGGAGGATCTTCAACATATACCAGGTTCCTAATACAAATCTCATCTCCTCGCAATTTACATTATTTGCCATTTGCCTCTCATTTTCCTCTCCCCCACTTCACAAAAATTGCCATTTTATTCGCCCTCTTTTTCGTTCGCCGTTTTCTTGTCGGATCTATTTTTGAGTGCAATATTGTTGCGTAGTCATCATGACTCAAGAGAACACCAAGTTTGTGTGATTTCTCAAATACCAACAACAATGATTTTATTGGCACTCCGATTGCTCCTCCCACCACTAGTGCAGAGTCTTGTGATATTAATACCGCTTTGCTGAATCTTGTTATGAAAGATCAATTTTCCAGTACTCCTAATGAGGATGCCGCGTCCCATCTTAATACCTTCGTGGAATTATTCTATATGCAAAATAAAAAAGATGTGGACAATGATGTGGTGAAGGTGAAATTATTTTCATTTTCTTTGCGTGATTCTGCAAAAATTTGGTTCTCTTCTTTGCCTCGCAATAGTATCGATTCTTGGAATAAGTGCAAAGATGCTTTTATCACTAAGTATTTTCCGCCCGCAAAAATTATTTCCCTTAGAACCCAGATCATGAATTTCAAGCAACTTGAACATGAGCATGTTGCACAATCTTGGGAAAGGATGAAAATGATGCTAAGGAATTGCCCAACTCATGGGTTAAATCTTTGGATGACTATACAAATTTTTTATGCGGGATTGAATTTTGTTTCTCGTAATCTTTTAGATTCTGCCGCGGGTGGTACTTTTATGGAAATTGCTTTGTGTGAAGCCACCAAATTTCTTGACAATATTATGGCAAATTATTCTCAATGGCATACCGAAAGAGCTCCTACTAGTAAAAAAGTTAATTCGGTTGAAGAAATTTCTTCTTTGAGTGAAAAAGTTGATGCTCTTATGAAATTGGTTGCTAGTAAAAGTGCTCCTATTGATTTCAATGATAGGCCTTTGTCTACTTTGATTGAGCAAAATAGTGGTGCCGTAGATGTGAATGTTATCTCTCGAAATAATTTCAACAACAATGCTTATAGAGGTAATTTTAATCCTAGGCCTTTTCCTCGTAATTCCTCTAATAACTATGGTAATTCCTATGGAAATCCTTATTATAATAATAGGAACACCTCTGATCTTGAGAATAATATTAAAGAATTTATCAACACACACAAAAATTTCAACACTTCCATAGAACAAAAGTTGAATAAAATTGATGATTTGTCTAGAAGTGTTGATAGAATTTCACATGATGTAGAAAATCTCAAGATGAAATTTTTTGTGCCTAAGGTTGATGAATCAATTAAAGCTCTCTATGTTTCCATGGATGAAAGTAAGAAAAGAACCGCTATGCTTAGAGCTAAAAGAGAATTTTCAGAAAAAGCGTTTTCTAGTGACTACTTTCGCAAAAGTGATGAAGATCTTAAAATGATTGGTGTTTCCTCTATTGATTCCTTGTTTAGTGAAATTAAGATTGATGAGAAAGGGACTGGAGAAGAGTCAACTTTAGCTAGAAGGCGTCCCGATATTTCGGAGGGTGAAAATCTTGTTGAGAAAAATTGATAAAAGTGGGTTTGAAGAGGTTAAAACTTTAACTAGTGATGTGCCCACTCTTTTGGATTACAAAGACTTTAATTATGATAGTTGCTCTTTGATTGATTGTATTTATTTGTTGCAATCCATGATAAATTCACCCAATGCTTATGAACAAAATAAAGCTTTTACTAAACGTATTGTTGATGCTATGATGAAAGCTTTAGAAGAGAAGTTGGAATTAGAAGTTTCAATTCCTAGAAGGGGGGGGGGGGGGGGGGGGGGGGGGGGGGGGGGGGGGGGGGGGGGGGGGGGGGGGGGGGGGGGGGGGGGGGGGGGGGGGGGGGGGGGGGGGGGGGGGGGGGGGGGGGGGGGGGGGGGGGGGGGGGGGGGGGGGGGGGGGGGGGGGGGGGGGGGGGGGGGGGGGGGGGGGGGGGGGGGGGGGGGGGGGGGGGGGGGGGGGGGGGGGGGGGGGGGGGGGGGGGGGGGGGGGGGGGGGGGGGGGGGGGGGGGGGGGGGGGGGGGGGGGGGGGGGGGGGGGGGGGGGGGGGGGGGGGGGGGGGGGGGGGGGGGGGGGGGGGGGGGGGGGGGGGGGGGGGGGGGGGGGGGGGGGGGGGGGGGGGGGGGGGGGGGGGGGGGGGGGGGGGGGGGGGGGGGGGGGGGGGGGGGGGGGGGGGGGGGGGGGGGGGGGGGGGACCATATGAATCAATCATGAGGGCATCTTATGGATCTCAAAACAAAGATGACAAAACTTAGATCCTTGCTTTATGCCTAGCTAAGGGCATGAAACAATAGCGCTTGTTGGGAGGCAACCCAATGAATAAAATTTATTTTTGCTTTCTACTTTCTGTTCTTGAGTGTTAGCACAATTATTCTACTGTTATGATTGTGTTTTAATTAGTGTTTGTGCATGGTAAAGACTTTATGATCTTCTTGGGTGATAGTTGTTTGATCTTGCTGAAAAACAGAAAGTTTTGCGCTCACGAAAAAAATTCTCATTTTTAACTAGAGTAAGATAAAATGACAATTCTATTTGCAGAAGATTAATATACAAATTTCTCACGTGGTCCTAATTGTTTCAGAATTTTTGGAGTTCCAGAAGTAATCAAAATATTCAGATTACTACAGACTGTTCTGTTTTTGACAGATTCTGTTTTCTTTGCGTTGTGTGCTTATTTTGATGATTCTATGGTTTTCTTTGATGCATTTTTGCCATAGAAAAGTTGTAATACAGTAGATATAATGCAAGAACAAAATATGAATTGGTTTGCTACAGTAATTATAGTAGTGATTTTATAATAACGGATCTCATGAAGGTTTTCTTGGAGTTTTGTGTGATTGAAGTTTTCAAGTTTTGGGCTACCTTACGATGGATGAAGGAATAAGGAGTAAGAAGAGCCTAAGCTTTGGGATTCCCTGGCATCCCAAGCTATTATCCAAAAGAGAGCAAGCAACTAAGCTTGGGGATGCCCCGAGTGGCATCCCCTCTTTCTTTTAACGACCATCAGTATTTTACTTGAAGCTAAATTTTTATTCGTCACATACTATGTGTTTTGCTTGGAGCGTCTTGTATGATATGAGTCTTTGCTTGTTTTATTTAGTGTTTTAAGTCTTGATTCCTTGCTGAACACACCTATTTGAGAGAGCCAAAATTATGTCATGACTTGTTAGAATTACTCTCTATGCTTCACTTAAATATTTATGAGCTATGGACTTGCTCTAGTGCTTCACTTATATCTTTTTGAGCACGGTGCGCTTTAGTATTTTTGAAGAAATGCTCTCTTGCTTCACTTAGATTTATTTGAGAGTTAGTAAAATTTTCAAGAAATTCTCTCTTGCTTCACTTAAATTAATTTGAGAGAAAGAAAGAACTTTTATGCTCATGATCTTCACTTATATTTGTTTAAGCTTATCGAAAGAAACATATGAAAATTAGTTCCAAAGTGATAGATATCCAAGAAGGATATAATAAAAACTTTCATGAAGATCATTGGACAAAATAAACTTGATTCTTAGTAATAGTTTTGAGATATGATGATGTGATATGTGAGTCATCTTGATGAGTAATTATGCTTTAGTAAGAATATTGGTGTTAAGGTTTGTGATTCCCTATGCAAGCATGAAAGTCAGTAGTCATGCAATGAAATTATATCCTACTTGTGGTGCATTATTTGGTGTTAATTATGCTTAATGCTTGCTTATGAGATTATTCGTTTCTGGGTTGGTCGCTTCTCAATCTTTTGCTAGCCTTCATTTTGCACTAAGTATGATCATTACTTGTGCATCCAAAAACCTTTAAACCAGTTTTGCCACATGAGTCCACTATACCTACCTATATGCGGTATTCTTTTGCCGTTCTAAGAAAATTTGTATGTTCCATCTCTAATTTTCAAAATAAACTTCTCTTTTGTGTGTTCGTACCGCTTGCGGAGCGGCGAGGGGTGGCTAATATTTTCCATGCTAGATGTGTTATTCTCACGATGAGTGTTTATTCACTTGTCATTGCACGAGAGTAAGACAAAGGTATTAGGGATGCCCAGTCCCGAAATGAAAAATGAATTTACTTTATGTTGTCAAATAATAAATTCCTTGGAAAGTGTTGGTATGGAAGGCAACCATGGATTCGGCTAGCCATGGAAAGTGAAAGTATGGTGGAAAAAGGAATAAACTTTATTTTCTGTTTGGGAACCGCCTATGATATATCTAGCATGGAAAGTGTTGGGAACTCTAATTCGTTTTCGTTGGTGGGAAAGGCACACCTCCCAAAATGTTTTTATCTCTAAATTTTGGGGGGGGGGGGGGGGGGGGGGGGGGGGGGGGGGGGGGGGGGGGGGGGGGGGGGGGGGGGGGGGGGGGGGGGGGGGGGGGGGGGGGGGGGGGGGGGGGGGGGGGGGGGGGGGGGGGGGGGGGGGGGGGGGGGGGGGGGGGGGGGGGGGGGGGGGGGGGGGGGGGGGGGGGGGGGGGGGGGGGGGGGGGGGGGGGGGGGGGGGGGGGGGGGGGGGGGGGGGGGGGGGGGGGGGGGGGGGGGGGGGGGGGGGGGGGGGGGGGGGGGGGGGGGGGGGGGGGGGGGGGGGGGGGGGGGGGGGGGGGGGGGGGGGGGGGGGGGGGGGGGGGGGGGGGGGGGGGGGGGGGGGGGGGGGGGGGGGGGGGGGGGGGGGGGGGGGGGGGGGGGGGGGGGGGGGGGGGGGGGGGGGGGGGGGGGGGGGGGGGGGGGGGGGGGGGGGGGGGGGGGGGGGGGGGGGGGGGGGGGGGGGGGGGGGGGGGGGGGGGGGGGGGGGGGGGGGGGGGGGGGGGGGGGGGGGGGGGGGGGGGGGGGGGGGGGGGGGGGGGGGGGGGGGGGGGGGGGGGGGGGGGGGGGGGGGGGGGGGGGGGGGGGGGGGGGGGGGGGGGGGGGGGGGGGGGGGGGGGGGGGGGGGGGGGGGGGGGGGGGGGGGGGGGGGGGGGGGGGGGGGGGGGGGGGGGGGGGGGGGGGGGGGGGGGGGGGGGGGGGGGGGGGGGGGGGGGGGGGGGGGGGGGGGGGGGGGGGGGGGGGGGGGGGGGGGGGGGGGGGGGGGGGGGGGGGGGGGGGGGGGGGGGGGGGGGGGGGGGGGGGGGGGGGGGGGGGGGGGGGGGGGGGGGGGGGGGGGGGGGGGGGGGGGGGGGGGGGGGGGGGGGGGGGGGGGGGGGGGGGGGGGGGGGGGGGGGGGGGGGGGGGGGGGGGGGGGGGGGGGGGGGGGGGGGGGGGGGGGGGGGGGGGGGGGGGGGGGGGGGGGGGGGGGGGGGGGGGGGGGGGGGGGGGGGGGGGGGGGGGGGGGGGGGGGGGGGGGGGGGGGGGGGGGGGGGGGGGGGGGGGGGGGGGGGGGGGGGGGGGGGGGGGGGGGGGGGGGGGGGGGGGGGGGGGGGGGGGGGGGGGGGGGGGGGGGGGGGGGGGGGGGGGGGGGGGGGGGGGGGGGGGGGGGGGGGGGGGGGGGGGGGGGGGGGGGGGGGGGGGGGGGGGGGGGGGGGGGGGGGGGGGGGGGGGGGGGGGGGGGGGGGGGGGGGGGGGGGGGGGGGGGGGGGGGGGGGGGGGGGGGGGGGGGGGGGGGGGGGGGGGGGGGGGGGGGGGGGGGGGGGGGGGGGGGGGGGATCATACTTAGTGCAAAATGAAGGCTAGCAAAAGATTGAGAAGCGACCAACCAAGAAATGAATAATCTCATAAGCAAGCATTAAGCATAATTAACACCAAATAATGCACCACAAGTAGGATATAATTTTATTGCATGACTACTGACTTTCGTGCTTGCATAGGGAATCACAAACCTTAACACCAATATTCTTACTAAAGCATAATTACTCATCAAGATGACTCACATATCACATCATCATATCTCAAAACTATTACTAAGAATCAAGTTTATTTTGTCCAATGATCTTCATGAAAGTTTTTATTATATCCTTCTTGGATATCTATCACTTTGGAACTAATTTTCATATGTTTCTTTCGATAAGCTCAAACAAATATAAGTGAAGATCATGAGCATAAAAGTTCTTTCTTTCTCTCAAATTAATTTAAGTGAAGCAAGAGAGAATTTCTTGAAAATTTTACTAACTCTCAAATAAATCTAAGTGAAGCAAGTGAGCATTTCTTCAAAAATACTAAAGCACACCGTGCTCAAAAAGATATAAGTGAAGCACTAGAGCAAGTCCATAGCTCATAAATATTTAAGTGAAGCATAGAGAGCAATTCTAACAAGTCATGACATAATTTTGGCTCTCTCAAATAGGTGTGTTCAGCAAGGAATCAAGACTTAAAACACTAAATAAAACAAGCAAAGACTCATATCATACAAGACGCTCCAAGCAAAACACATAGTATGTGACGAATAAAAATATAGCTTCGAGTAAAATACTGATGGTCGTTAGAAGAAAGAGGGGATGCCACTCGGGGCATCCCCAAGCTTAGTTGCTTGCTCTCTTTTGGAAAATAGCTTGGCATGCCAGGGCAACCCAAAGCTTAGGCTCTTCTTACTCCTTATTCCTTCATCCATCGTAAGGTAGCCCAAAACTTGAAAACTTCAATCACACAAAACTCCAAGAAAACCTTCGTGAGATCCGTTATTATAAGAAAGCAAATCACTACTATAAGTACTGTAGAAAACCAATTCAGATTTTGTTCTTGCATTATATCTACTGTATTACAACTTTTCTATGGCAAAAACGCATCAAAGAAAACCATAGAATCATCAAAATAAGCACACAACGCAAAGAAAACAGAATCTGTCAAAAACAGAACAGTCTGTAGTAATCTGAATATTTCGATTACTTCTAGAACTCCAAAAATTCTTAAACAATTAGTACCACGTGAGCAATTTGTATATTAATCTTCTGCAAAAAGAATTCTCATTTTATCTTACTCTAGTTAAAAATGAGAATTTTTTTCGTGAGCGCAAAAATTTCTGTTTTTCAGCAAGATCAAACAACTATCACCCAAGAAGACCATAAAGTCTTTACCATGCACAAACACTAATTAAAACACAATCATAACAGTAGCATAATTGTGCTAACACTCAAGAAAAGAAAGTAGAAAGCAAAAATAAATTTTATTCATTGGGTTGCCTCCCAACAAGCGCTATTGTTTCATGCCCTTAGCTAGGCATAAAGCAAGGATCAAAGTTGTGTCATCTTTGTTTTGAGATCCATAAGATGCCCTCATGATTGATTCATATGGTGGCCTAATTCTTGTGCTAGGGAAGTGTTCCATACCCTTCCTCAAAGGAAATTGGAACTTAATATTGCCTTCTTTCATATCAATCACGGCACCAATTGTGCGTAGAAACGGTCTACCAAGAATAATTGGACAAGACGGATTGCAATCAATATCAAGAACAATAAAATCTATGGGCACATAATTCCTATTTGCAAGAATAATAACATCATTAATTATTCCCATAGGCCTTTTAATATTAGAATCCGCCAAGTGCAAATTTAAAGAACATTCTTCAATATCGGTAAGACCAAGCACATCACATAAAGATTTCAGAATTGTAGAAACACTAGCACCCAAGTTACACAAAGAAAAACACTCATAATTTTTAATCTTGACTTTGATAGTAGGTTCCCATTCATCATGCAATTTTCTAGGAATTGAAACTTCTAATTCCAACTTCTCTTCTAAAGCTTTCATCATATCATCAACAATATGTTTAGTAAAAGCTTTATTTTGTTCATAAGCATTGGGTGAATTTATCATGGATTGCAAAAAATAAATACAATCAATCAAAGAGCAACTATCATAATTAAAGTCTTTGTAATCCAAAAGAGTGGGCACATCACTAGTTAAAGTTTTAACCTCTTCAAACCCACTTTTATCAATTTTTCTCAACAAGATTTTCACCCTCCGAAATATCGGGACGCCTTCTAGCTAAAGTTGACTCTTCTCCAGTCCCTTTCTCATCAATCTTAATTTCACTAAACAAGGAATCAATAGAGGAAACACCAATCATTTTAAGATCTTCATCACTTTTGCGAAAGTACTCACTAGAAAACAATTTTTCTGAAAATTCTCTTTTAGCTCTAAGCATAGCGGTTCTTTTCTTACTTTCATCCATAGAAACATAGAGAGCTTTAATTGATTCATCAACCTTAGGCAAAAAAAATTTCATTTTGAGATTTTCTACATCATGTGAAATTCTATCAACACTTCTAGACAAATCATCAATTTTATTCAACTTTTGTTCTATGGAAATGTTGAATTTTTTTGTGTGTTGATAAAATCTTTAATATTATTCTCAAGATCAGAGGTGTTCCTATTATTATAATAAGGATTTACTTAGGAATTACCATAATTATTAGAGGAATTATGAGGAAAAGGCCTAGGATTAAAATTACCTCTATAAGCATTGTTGTTGAAATTATTTCGAGAGATAAAATTCACATCTACGGCACCACTATTTTGCTCAATCAAAGTAGACAAAGGCCTATCATTGAAATCAATAGGAGCACTTTTACTAGAAACCAATTTCATAAGAGCATCAACTTTTTCACTCAAAGAAGAAATTTCTTCAACCGAATTAACTTTTTTACTAGTAGGAGCTCTTTCGGTATGCCATTGTGAATAATTTGCCATAATATTATCAAGAATTTTGGTGGCTTCACCCAAAGTAATTTCCATAAAAGTACCACCCGCGGCAGAATCTAAAAGATTACAAGAAACAAAATTCAATCCCGCATAAAAAATTTGTATGGTCATCCAAAGATTTAACCCATGAGTTGGGCAATTCCTTAGCATCATTTTCATCCTTTCCCAAGATTGTGCAACATGCTCATGTTCAAGTTGCTTGAAATTCATGATCTGGGTTCTAAGGGAAATAATTTTTGTGGGCGGAAAATACTTAGTGATAAAAGCATCTTTGCACTTATTCCAAGAATCGATACTATTGCGAGGCAAAGAAGAGAACCAAATTTTTGCAGAATCACGCAAAGAAAACGGAAATAATTTCACCTTCACCACATCATTGTCCACATCTTTTTTCTTTTGCATATAGCATAATTCCATGAAGGTATTAAGATGGGACGCGGCATCCTCATTAGGAGTACCGGAAAATTGATCTTTCATAACAAGATTCAGCAAAGCGGTATTAATATCACAAGACTCTGCACTAGTGGTGGGAGGAGCAATCGGAGTGCCAATAAAATCATTGTTGTTGGTATTTGAGAAATCACACAAAATTGGTGTTCTCTTGAGTCATGATGACTACGCAACAAGATTGCACTCAAAAATAGATCCGACAAGAAAACGGCGAACGAAAAAGAGGGCGAATAAAATGGCAATTTTTGTGAAGTGGGGGAGAGGAAAATGAGAGGCAAATGGCAAATAATGTAAATTGCGAGGAGATGAGATTTGTATTAGGAACCTAGTATATGTTGAAGATCCTCCCCGGCAACGGCGCTAGAAATTGGCACGTGGCCGGGAGACTATCTTTGACTTGATCTTCCCTGGCAACGGCGCCAGAAATTCCTTTTGATGCGGCTTGAAGCTACGTCGGTATTTCCCCAAAGAGGAAGGGATGATGCAGCACAGCGGCGGTAGGTATTTCCCTCAGTTATGAGACCAAGGTTATCGAACCAGTAGGATAACCAAGCAACACAATGTAAACAGCACCTGCACACAAATAACAAATACTCGCACCCCGACGTGTAAAAGGGGTTGTCAATCCCTTTCAGGTAGCGGCGCCCCAAGATAGGCAAACGGACGTAAATAAATTGTAGTAGATGGATAGATCGAATGCCAAATAAAATAAATAAGAATAAATTGCAGCAAGGTATTTTTGTATTTTTGGTTTAATAGATCTGAAAATAAAAAGCAAAGGAAAATATATCGCAAAGGCAAATAATATGAGAAAGAGACCCGGGGGCCGTAGGTTTCACTAGTGACTTCTCTCGAGAAAAATAGCAAATGGTGGGTAAACAAATTACTGTTGGGAAATTGATAGAACTTCAAATAATCATGACGATATCCAGGCAATGATCATTGCATAGGCATCACGTCCAAGATTAGTAGACCGACTCCTGCCTGCGTCTACTACTATTACTCCACACATCGACCGCTATCCAGCATGCATCTAGTGTATCAAGTTCATGGGGAAATGGAGTAATGCAATAAGAACGATGACATGATGTAGACAAGATCTATTTATGTAGAAATAGACCCCATCGTTTTATCCTTAGTAGCAACGATACATACGTGTTGGTTCCCCTTCTGTCACTGGGATCAAGCACCGTAAGATCGAACCCACTACAAAGCACCTCTTCCCATTGCAAGATAAATAGATCAAGTTGGCCAAACAAAACGCAAATATCAGAGAAGAAATACGAGGCTATAAGCAATCATGCATATAAGAGATCAAATAAACTCAAATAACTTTCATGGATATAAAAAGATAGATCTGATCATAAACTCAAAGTTCATCCGATCCCAACAAACACACCGCAAAAATAGTTACATCATATGGATCTCCAAGAGACCATTGTATTGAGAATCAAATGAGAGAGAGGAAGCCATCTAGCTACTAACTACGGACCCGAAGGTCTACAAAGAACTACTCACACATCATCGGAGAGGCACCAATGGAAGTGGTGAACCCCTCTGTGATGGTGTCTAGATTGGATCTGGTGGTTCTGGACTCTACGGTGGCTGGAATTGATTTTTGTCAACTCACCTAGGGTTTCTGGAATATTGGGGGTATTTATAGAGTAAAGAGTTGGTTCGGGGGCACCCGAGGTGGGCACAACCCACCAGGGCGCGCCTGGGTCTCCTGGCGCGCCCTGGTGGGTTGTGCTCCCCTCGGAGCACCCCCAGGCGCTTCTTCAGCCCACTGGATGTCTTCTGGTCCAAAAAAAGATCTCCAAAAGTTTCGCTGCCTTTGGACTCCGTTTGATATTGATTTCCTGCGATGTAAAAAACATGCAGAAAACAACAACTGGCACTTGGCACTATGTCAATAGGTTAGTACCAAAAAATGATATAAAATGACTATAAAATGATTATAAAACATCCAAGATTGATAAATATAACAGCATGGAACAATAAAAAATTATAGATACGTTGGAGATGTATTAATCACATTGTCACCTCCGCGCCCCCAAGCTCGCACATGGCTGCTGGCCAATCCCCTCCACCTGCTCCTTCCAATCCCGTGGCGAACGAACCCACCTTGCCTACAGCGGCAGTGGATCTAAGGTCTCCGGGGCCCTCCACTCCATCGACGCGGCCGTTGGCGCTGGACCCCCAGCGGCCAATTGCCACCCAGGGCAATGATGGCCCCACCCCCTGGGCACATGCAAGGCTGGACCGACCGCCCGTGGCTGCCATCCCCGCAGCCACCGAGGGCGACGCCATGCATGACCCTTTGGCTCCTTTGTCCCCACGCGTTAGTTGCATGCCATGCCCTCCTGCATGCACTACTGTTGCAGCTTGCTCCAACTAGTCTCCTAGTGCCAATGCCGAAGGGAGTTCCCTTGCTACGTTCGTAGATGTGTTATCCGTCCGAACCCAGCCCCTTCTGCCCGCTCCTCCGACTCGCCGTCGCCGGAAGGAAGTCCCTGCCAACTTCACACCTCGATGTAGCTTTCGGATAGCTAAAGCCGACCATGGACTGGGATCCGAGACGAAGGCCAAGCAGGTGCTCCTACGGCACCTCGGGCTGATCAATGATACGTCTCCAACGTATCTATAATTTTTGATTGTTCCATGCTATTATATTATCCATCCTGGATGTTTTATATGCATTTACATGCTATTTTATATTATTTTTGGGACTAACCTATAAACCTAGAGCCCAGTGCCAGTTTCTGTTTTTCCTTGTTTTTGAGTTTTACAGAAAAGGAATATCAAACGGAGTCCAAATGAGCTGAAAATTTACGGTGATTTTTTATGGACCAGAAGAAGCCCCCGAAGCAAAAGAGTTGGGCCAGAAGAGTCCCGAGTCAACGACAAGGGTGGAGGGAGTGCCCACCCGCCTAGGGTGTGCCCCCCTGCCTTGTCGCTGACTCGTGGACCCCCCTGACATGAAACCGATGCCAAAAACTCCTATAAATCCAGAAACCCCCAGAAAGAAACCTAGATCGGGAGTTCCGCCGCCGCAAGCCTCTGTAGCCATGAAAAACCAATTGGGAGCCCGTTCCGGCACCCTACCGTAGGGGGAAACCATCACCGGTGGCCATCTTCATCATCCCGGCGCTCTCCATGACGAGGAGGGAGTAGTTCACCCTCGGGGCTGAGGGTATGTACCAGTAGCTATGTGTTTGACCTCTCTCTCTCTCTCTCTCTCTCTCTCTCTCTCTCTCTTGTGTTCTTGATTTGGCACGATCTTGATGTACCGCGAGCTTTGTTATTATAGTTGAATCATATGGTGTTTCTCCCCCTCTACCTTCTTGTCATGGATTGAGTTTTACCTTTGAGGTTTCACTATTATCGGACTGAATACTATTATGGATTTGAGAACACTTGATGTATGTCTTGCATGGGATACCCGTGGTGACAATGGGGGTGTTCTATTGATTCACTTGATGTATGTTTTTGCACTCAACTCACGGATTCCCGAGGTGACATTCGGGTAATCTATGCATAGGGGTTGATGCACGTTTTCGTCCTTGTTTCTCTGGTAGAAATCTTGGGGCACTCTTTGAGGTTCTTTGTGTTGGATTCAATATTATGAATCTGAACTTGTTTGACACATATTTTATAATTGACCCACGGATACTTGTGGTGACATTGGAGTATCTAGGTGACATTAGGGTTGATTGATGTGTATCATATGGTGTTATTTTACTATGAACTCTAGGGTTGTTTGTGACACTTATAGGAATAGCTCAATGGATTGATCGGAAAGAATAGCTTTGAGGTGGTTTCGTACCCTACAAGCAATTTCATCTTATGGGGGGGGGGGGGGGGGGGGGGGGGGGGGGGGGGGGGGGGGGGGGGGGGGGGGGGGGGGGGGGGGGGGGGGGGGGGGGGGGGGGGGGGGGGGGGGGGGGGGGGGGGGGGGGGGGGGGGGGGGGGGGGGGGGGGGGGGGGGGGGGGGAACTACTTCAAAATCTTGTCAAGGTATATACTCATCGAAAAATCTTATCAAGCGTCTTGATCTATCTTTATAGATCTTGATGCCCAATATGTAAGTAGCTTCAAGCATTGCAATACTGTTTTCGCTCACATTTACCACTTTCTACCTTGCTGATTTTTATTTTGAGATTTAAAAAACCTATATCTACCATCCATATTACACTTGTATCACCATCTCTTTGCCGAACTAGTGCACCTATACAATTTACCATTGTATTGGGTGTGTTGGGGACATAAGAGACTCTTTGCTATTTGGTTGCAGGGTTGTTTGAGAGAGACCATCTTCATCCTACGCCTCCCATGAATTGATAAACCTTAGGTCATCAACTTGAGGGAAATTTGCTACTGTCCTACAAAACTCTGCACTTGGAGGCCCAACTGTTGGGAACGTAGCATGGAATTTCAAAAAAAAACCTACAATCACGCAAGATCTATCTAGGAGATGCATAGCAATGAGAGGGGGAGAGTGTGTCCACGTACCCTCGTAGACTGAAAGCGGAAGCGTTAGTTTAACACGGTTATTGTAGTCGAACGTCTTCACGATCCAACCGATCTAGTACCGAATGTATGGCACCTCCGAGCTCTACACACATTCAGCTCGATGACGTCCCTTGAACTCCTGATCCAGTAGAGGGTCGAAGGAGAGTTTCTTCAGCACGACGGCGTGGTGACGGTGATGGTGATGTGATCCGCGCAGGGCTTCGCCTAAGCACTACGTGAATATGACCGGAGGAGTAAACCGTGGAGGGAGACGCCGCACACGGCTTGGAACAATTGGTGTGCCTCCAAGGGGTGCCCTGCCCACGTATATAAAGGAGGGAGAGGGGGGAGGCCGGCCCTAGGGGGCGCACCATAAGGGGGGAGTCCTACTAGGACTCCTAGTCCTAGTAGGATTCGCCCCCCCCCGGGGGGGGGGGGGGGGGGGGGGGGGGGGGGGGGGGGGGGGGGGGGGGGGGGGGGGGGGGGGGGGGGGGGGGGGGGGGGGGGGGGGGGGGGGGGGGGGGGGGGGGTGGGCTGGTTAGCCTCCCTCCTATGGCCCATATCTTTCCCCAGGGGGTTCCGGTAAACCCTTCGGGTACTCCGGTATGTACCTGATACACTCCGGAACCCTTCTGGTGTCAGAATACTACCTTCCAATATATCAATCTTTCCCTCTCGACCATTTCAAGACTCCTCGTCATGTCCGTGATCTCATCCGGGACTACGAACAATCTTCGGTCACAAAAACACATAACTCACAATAAAAATCATCATCAAACGTTAAGCATGCGGACCCTACGGGTTCGAGAACTATGTAGACATGATCGAGACATATCTCCGGTCAATAACCAATAGCGGAATTGGATGCTCATATTGGTTCCTACATATTCTACGAAGATCTTTATCGGTCAAACCGCAATGGCAACATACGTCATTCCATTTGTCATCGGTATGTTACTTGCCCGAGATTCGATCATTGGTATCCTTATACTAGTTCAATCTCATTACCGACAAGTCTCTTTACTCATTCCGTAATGCATCATCCCGCAACTAACTCATTAGTCACATTGCTTGCAAGGCTTATAGTGATGTGCATTACCGAGAGGGCCAGAGATACCTCTCTGATACTCGGAGTGACAAATCCTAATCTCGATGTATGCCAACCCAACAAACACCTTCGGAGACACCTGTGGAGCATCTTTATAATCACCCAGTTATGTTATGACGTTTGATAGCACACAAGGTATTCCTCCGGTATTGGGGAGTTGCATAATCTCATAGTCAGAGGAATATGTATAAGTCATGAAGAAAGCAATAGCAATAAAACTTAACGATCATTATGCTAAGCTAATGGATGGGTCTTGCCCATCACATCATTCTCCCAATGATGTGACCCCGTTCATCAAATGACAACACATGTCTATGGTTAGGAAACTTAACCATCTTTGATTAATGAGCTAGTCAAGTAGAGGCATACTAGGGACACTTTGTTTTGTCTATGTATTCACACATGTATCAAGTTTCCGGTTAATTCAATTCTAGCATGAATAATAAACATTTATCATGATATAAGGAAATATAAAATAATAGCTTTATTATTGCCTCTAGGGCATATTTCCTTCAGTCTCCCACTTGCACTAGAGTCAATAATCTAGTTCACATCGCATGTGATTTAACACCAATAGTTCACATAACCATGTGATTAACACCCAAAGGGTTTACTAGAGTCAGCAATCTAGTTCACATCACCATGTGATTAACACCCAAAGAGTACTAAGGTGTGATCATGTTTTGCTTGTGAGAGAAGTTTAGTCAACGGGTCTGCCACATTCAGAGCCGTATGTATTTTGCAAATTTTCTATGTGTACAATGCTCTGCATGGAGCTACTCTAGCTTATTGCTCCCACTTTCAATATGTATCCAGATTGAGACTTAGAGTCATCTGGATTGATGTAAAAGCTTGCATCGATGTAACTCTTTATGACGAACTCTTTATCACCTCCATAACCAAGAAATATTTCCTTAGTCTTCTTAGGTAACTAGGGATAACTTTGACCGCTGTCCAGTGATCCACTCCTGGATTACTATGGTACCCCCTTGCCAAACTCATGGCAAGGTACACAATAGGTCTGGTACACAGCATAGCATACTTCATAGAACCTATGACTGAGGCATAGGGAATGACTTTCATTCTCTTTCATTTTCTGCCATGGTCGGGTTTTGAGTGTTACTCAACTTCACACCTTGCAACACAGGCAAGAACTCCTTCTTTGACTGTTCCATTTTGAACTACTTCAAAATCTTGTCAAGGTATATACTCATCGAAAAATCTTATCAAGCGTCTTGATCTATCTTTATAGATCTTGATGCCCAATATGTAAGTAGCTTCACCAAGGTCTTTCTTTGAAAAACTCTTTTCAAACAGTCCTTTATGCTTTCCAGAAAATTCTACATCATTTCCGATCAACAATATGTCATTCACATATACGTATCAGAAAGGCTGTAGTGCTCCCACTCACTTTCTTGTAAATACAGGCTTCACCGCAAGTCTATATAAAACTATATGCTTTGATCAACTCATCAAAGCGTATATTCCAACTCCGAGATGCTTGCACCAGTCCATAGATGGATCGCTGGTGCTTGCACACTTTGTTAGCACCTTTAGGATTGATAAAACCTTCTGGTTGCATCATATACAACTCTTCTTTTATAAATCTGTTAAGGAATGCAGTTTTGACATCCATTTGCCAGATTTCATAAAATGCGGCAATTGCTAACATGATTCGGATAGACTTTAAGCATCGATGCGAGTGAGAAAATCACATCATAGTCAACACCTTGAACTTGTTGAAAACCTTTTGCGACAATTCAAGCTTTGTAGATAGTAACACTACTATCAGCGTCCGTCTTCCTCTTGAAGATCCATTTATTCTCAATGGCTCGCCGATCATCGGACAAGTCAATCAAAGTCCATACTTTGTTCTCATACATGGATCCTATCTCAGATTTCATGGCCTCAAGCCATTTATCGGAATCTGGGCTCATCATCTCTTCCTCATAGTTCGTAGGTTTGTCATGGTCTACTAACATGACTTCCAGAACAGGATTACCGTACCACTTTGGTGTGGAACGTACTCTGGTTGACCTACGAGGTTCGGTAGTAACTTGATCTGAAGTTTCATGATCATCATCATTAGCTTCCTCACTAATTGCTGTAGGCATCACGGGAATAGTTTTCTGTGATGAACTACTTTCCAATTCAAGAGAAGGTACAATTACCTCATCAAGTTCTACTTTCCTCCCACCCACTTCTTTCGAGAGAAACTCCTTCTCTGGAAAGGATCCATTCTTAGCAACAAAGATCTTGCATTCGGATCTGTGATAGAAGGTGTACCCAACTATTTCTTTTGGGTATCCTATGAAGACGCATTTCTCCGATTTGGGTTTGAGCTTATCAGGGTGAAGCTTTTTCACATAAGCATCGCAACCCCAAACTTTAAGAAATGACAGCTTAGGTTTCTTGCTAAACCACAGTTCATACGGTGTCGTCTCAATGGATTTAGATGGTGCCCTATTTAACGTGAATGCAGCCGTCTCTAATGCATAACCCAAAAATGATAGTGGTAAATCGGTAAGAGACATCATAGATCACACCATATCTAATAAAGTATGGTTACGACGTTCATACACACCATTATGCTGTGGTGTTCCAGGTGGCGTGAGCTGTGAAACTATTCCACATTGTTTTAAATGAAGGCCAAACTCGTAACTAAAATATTCGCCTCCGCGATCAGATCGTAGAAAATTTTATTTCTTGTTACGATGATTTTCCACTTCACTCTGAAATTCTTTGATCTTTTCAAATGTTTCAGACTTGTGTTTCATCAAGTAAATATACCCATATCTGCTCAAATCATCTGTGAAGGTCAAAAAATAATGATACCTGCCGCGAGCCACAACACTCATCGGACCACATACATCGGTATGTATTATTTCCAATAAGTCAGTGGCTCGCTCCATTGTTCCGGAGAACGGAGTTTTAGTCATCTTGCCCATGAGGCATGGTTCGCAAGTATCAAATGATTCATAATCAAGTGATTCCAAAAATCCATCCGTATGGAGTTTCTTCATGTGCTTTACACCAATATGACCTAAACGACAGTGCCACAAATATGTTGCACTATCATTATCAACTTTGCATCTTTTGGCATCATTATTATGAATATGTGCATCACTACGATCGAGATTCAATAAACCATTTACATTGGGTGTATGACCATAGAAGGTTTTATTCATGTAAACAGAACAACTATTATTCTCTGACTTAAATGAATAACCGTATCGCAATAAACATGATCCAATCATATTCATGCTCAACGCAAACACCAAATAACATTTATTTTGGTCCAACACTAATCTCGAAGGTAGAGGGAGTGAGCGATGGTGATCTTATCAATTGGAATCACTTCCAACACACATCATCACTTCACCCTCAACTAGTCTCTGTTCATTTTGTAACTCCTGTTTCGAGTTACTAATCTTAGCAACTGAACCGGTATCAAATACCCAGGGGTTACTACGAACACTAGTAAAGTACACATCAATAACATATATATCAAATATACCTTTGTTCACTTTGCCATCCTTCTTATCCGCCAAGCATTTGGGGCATTTCCGTTTCCAGTGACCTTTCCCTTTGTAGTAGAAGCACTCAGTTTCAGGCTTAGGTCCAGCTTTGGGCTTCTTCACGGGAGTGGCAACTTGCTTACCATTCTTCTTGAAGTTCCCTATCTTCCCCTTGCCCTCTTTTCTTGAAACTAGTGGTCTTGTTAACCATCAACACTTGATGCTTTTTCTTGATTTTTACCTTCGCCGATTTTAGCATCGCGAAGAGCTTGGGAATCGTTTCCGTTATCCCTTGCATATTATAGTTCATCATGAAGTTCTAGTAACTTGGTCATAGTGACTTGAGAACTCTGTCAATCACTATCTTATATGGAAGATTAACTCCCACTTGATTCAAGCGATTGTGGTACCTAGACATTCTGAGCATATGCTCACTGGCTGAGCTATTCTCCTCCATCTTGTAGGCAAAGTACTTGTCGGAGGTCTCATACCTCTTAACACGGGCATGAGTCTGAAATACCAATTTCAACTCTTGGAACATCTTATATGCTCTGTGGCGTTCAAAACATTTTTGAAGTCCCGGTTCTAAGTTGTAAAGCATGGCGCACTAAACTATCAAGTAGTCATCATACCGAGCTTGCCAAATGTTCATAACGTCTGCATCTGCTCCTGCAATAGGTCCGTCACCTAGCGGTGCATCAAGGACATAATTCTTCTGTGCAGCAATGAGGATAATCCTCAGATTACGGACCTAGTCTGCATCATTGCTACTATCATCTTTCAACGTATTTTTCTCTAGGAACATATCAAAAATAAATGGGGAACTACATCGCAAGCTATGGATCTACAACATAGATACGCAAATACTATCAGGACTAAGTTCATCATAAATTTAAGTTCAATTAATCATATTACTTAAGAACTCCCACTTAGATAGACATCCCTCTAGTCATCTAAATGATCACGTGATCCATATCAACTAAACCATGTCCGATCATCACGTGAGATGGAGTAGTTTTAAATGGTGAACATCTCTATATGTTGATCATATCTACTATATGATTCACGTTCGACCTTTCGGTCTCAGTGTTCTGAGGCCATATCTGCATATGCTAGGCTCGTCAAGTTTAACCCGAGTATTCTGCACGTGCAAAACTGGCTTGCACCTGTTGTATGTGAACATAGAGCTTATCACAGCCAATCATCATGTGGTGTCTCGGCACAACGAACTGTAGCAATGGTGCATACTCAGGGAGAACACTTATACCTTGAAATTTAGTGAGGGGTCATCTTATAATGCTACTGCCGTACTAAGCAAAATAAGATGCATAAAAAAGATAAACATCACATGCAATCAAAATATGTCACATGATATGGCCATCATCATCTTGTGCCTTTGATCTCCATCTCCAAAGCACCGTCATGATCTCCATCGTCAAAGGCTTGACACCTTGATCTCCATTGTAGCGTTGTTGTCGTCTCGCCAACTATTGCTTCTACGACTATCGCTACCGCTTAGTGATAAAGTAAAGCAATTACATGGCGATTGCATTTCATACAATAAAGCGACAACCATAAGGCTCCTGCCAGTTGCCGATAACTTTTACAAAACATGATCATCTCATACAACAATTTATATCTCATCACGTCTTGACCATATCACATCACAACATGCCCTGCAAAAACAAGTTAGACGTCCTCTACTTTGTTGTTGCAAGTTTTACGTGGCTGCTACGGGCTTCTAGCAAGAACCGTTCTTACCTACGCATCAAAACCACAACTATTTTTTGTCAAGTGTGTTGTTTTAACCTTCAACAAGGACCGGCCATAGTCAAATTCGATTCAAATAAAGTTGGAGAAACAGACACCAGCCAGCCTCCTTTATGCAAAATAAGTTGCATGTCTGTCGGTGGAACCGGTCTCATGAATGTGGTCATGTAAGGTTGGTCCGGGCCACTTCATCCAACAATACTGCCGAATCAAAATAAGACGTTGGTGGTAAGCAGTATGACTATTATCGCCCACAACTCTTTGTGTTCTACTCGTGCATATCATCTACGCATAGACCAGGCTCGGATGCCACTGTTGGGAACGTAGCATGCAAATTCAAAAAAATTCCTACGATCACGCTAGATCTATCTAGGAGATGCATATCAACGAGAGGGGGAGAGTGTGTCCACGTACCCTTGTAGACTAAAGGCGGAAGTGTTAGTTTAACGCGGTTGATGTAGTTGAACGTCTTCACGATCCAGCCGATCTAGTACCGAATGGACGGCACCTCCGAGTTCTGCACATGTTCAGCTCGATGATGTCCCTCGAACTCTTGATCCAGCAGAGGGTCAAGGGAGAGTTTCGTCAGCATGATGACGTGGTGATGGTGATGGTGATGTGATCCGCGCAGGGCTTCGCCTAAGCACTACGTGAATATGACCGGAGGAGTAAACCGTGGAGGGAGACGCCGCACACGGCTTGGAACAATTGGTGTGCCTCCAAGGGGTGCCCTGCCCACGTATATAAATGAGGGAGAGGGAGGAGGCCGGCCCTAGGGGGCGCGCCATAAGGGGGGAGTCCTACTAGGACTCCTAGTCCTAGTAGGATTCGGCCCACCCTCTTTTCCTTCTCATGGAGGTGGAAAGGGGGAAGGAGAGGGAGTAGGAGAAGGAAAGGGGGGTGGCGCCCCCTTCCCTAAACCAATTCGGCCTCCTCCCTTGTGGGGGGCGCACCAGCCCCTTGTGGGCTGGTTAGCCTCCCTCCTATGGCCCACATGGCAAATATCTTTCCCCGGGGCGTTCCGGTAACCCCTCTGGTACTCCGGTATGTACCCGATACACTCCAGAACCCTTTCGGTGTCCGAATACTACCTTTCAATATATCAATCTTTTCCTCTTGACCATTTCGAAACTCCTCGCCATGTCCGTTATATCATCCGGGACTCTGAACAATCTTTGGTCACCAAAACACATAACTCATAATACAAATCATCATCGAACGTTAAGCGTGCGGACCCTACCGGTTCGAGAACTATGTAGACATGACCGAGACATATCTCCGGTCAATAACCAATAGCGGAACCTGGCTGCTCATATTGGTTCCTACATATTCTACGAAGATCTTTATCGGTCAAACTGCACTGACAACATACGTCATTCCCTTTGTCATCGGTATGTTACTTGCTCGAGATTCGATCGTCGGTATCCTTATACCTAGTTCAATCCCATTACCGGCAAGTCTCTTTACTCATTCCGTAATGCATCATCCCGCAACTAACTCATTAGTCACATTGCTTGCAAGGCTTATAGTGATGTGCATTACCGAGAGGGCCCAGAGATACCTCTCCGATACTCAGAGTGACAAATCCTAAGTCATGAAGAAAGCAATAGCAATAGAACTTAACGATCATTAAGCTAAGCTAACGGGTGGGTCTTGTCCATCACATCATTCTCCCAATGATGTGATCCCGTTCATCAAATGACAACACATGTCTATGGTTAGGAAACTTAACCATCTTGATTAACGAGCTAGTCAAGTAAAGGCATACTAGGGGCACTTTGTTTTGTCTATGTATTCACACATGTATCAAGTTTCCGGTTAATACAATTCTAGCATTAATAATAAATATTTATCATGATATAAGGAAATATAAAATAACAGCTTTATTATTGCCTCTAGGGCATATTTCCTTCACCAACAACGTCTACAAGGATAAAGTTGCGTAGTAGATATCAAGCTCTTTTCTGGCGCCGTTGCCGGAGAGCTTAGTGCTTGAAGGTATATCTTTAGATCTTGCAATTGAATCTTTTAGTTTCTTGTTTTATCACTAGTTTAGTCTATAAAAGAAAATTAAAAAATGGAATTGAGGTTACCTCATATGCTTCAACTTTTTAATGTCTTTCATGAAAATGATAGAAAGGAAAACTGTGCTCAAGTGCTAGAAGAAGAAGTCAATAAAATGTTTGGCCTTAAATATTTGAATGATGAGCATGATTGCAATGTTAGTATGAATTCTTTGAATATCCATAGTACTAATGACGATTGCACTAGTCATGATAAAAATGTTTCTTATATGCATGTCAATTTTTGTGGAGTGCATAGAGTTTGCAGTTACATACCAAAAAGGGAAGATAGATTTTGCAAGAGGCATAAGTATTTAGAAACTAAATGGTTGCAAGAGAGGCTAGATGTTTGTGTTGAAAAATTTAATTTTTCTCGCCATCCTTGTGAACTTTGCAATGAACGTGATCACTTAAATCTCCAATGCAAATTGTTTCATGATCGAATCGTGTCCAAAAATTGTGATAACTTAATTTCCCTTGCGCATCATAATGAACTTAGTTTGCTTCTGGGATATGAAGAAATGAAACGTATAACTAAGGGTATTCCAGAATATAACCTTAAGAGAGTTCTTGATTTTGATCTAGAGGAAATTTATATGTATTGTGCGGTAAATTGCATTGAAAATCTTATATTGCCAATTACTTAAAGACAAGAAAACAATTAGAAGACGAAGAGAATACTAATGAAGGGGAAGAGGTTTCCCAATATCCTCCTATTTTTTCTTATGATGAATCAGGTAATGAGGAGGAGCTTTTTATTCAACCAATCTCATCAATAAGGAGCTCCAAAAAGTTGATTAAACCCACACATGACATGGAGAAGAAAAAGAAAAGACAGAGAAGCAAAGGTAAAAAGGTATCTCTCCCAAATGATGTTGCTCCTATTATTGTTATGCCTCATGAGAGTGAATCAAAAATAAATGTGGATAATGATATACTTCATGATGATATTGATTCTTTGCCTTATGGTACTATGTCCGAAGAAATTATTGAGGATGATTTTGTTATGCCTATTACTCATTGTGATGATTATGATTGGGAAAGTAATGATACTTGTTATAATCTTGAGAATCTTTTTGGCACCAACTTAGAAAATTGTGATGATAATAATTGCTATACTATTGGTGCTATCCATACTATTAATGATGAGAGTGATTATGCTTATCATATGCAAAGCCACAAGCTTGGGGATGATATGTTTGATGAGAATGGCATGTTTGAGAATTTATTTGCTGCAATTAATGTTTGTCCCATGCTTGGGGATGCTATGTTTAATGAAGATGATATTTTTAGTCCCCCAAGTTTTGATGTGCACATTTATTATGATGATAACATGCCTCCTATTTAGGAGGATTGCAATATTTATGAAAATGGGTTTGGAAGAGTGTCAACTTTAGATAATAATTATCCCACTATTTTGGAGGGTGTTTAATCTTATTATAATAATAAAAGTGGACTTGGAGAGGTCATGACTTTATTTAGTAATGATTTCACTATCTTGGAAGAGGTTTCAATTGATTTTGATGAGAAAAAAGTTGCTACTTATGATGATTATTGTGATGACACTTATTTTATAAAAAGTAGTGATGATTATATTTATAAAACTTGTCATTATTATGATTACCCTTTCTCTGAACATTACTCTTTTAATGTGGAAACAATTTATAGTATTCGAGTTTCTTATGATACTCCCACTATTTCGAATGAGAAGAATTTTGCTTATGTGGAGAGTAGTAAAATTTCTATGCGTGTAGATCATGAAAAGAATGATTTATGTGATAGTTATATTGTTGAATTCATTCATGATGCAACTGAAAATTATTATGAGAGAGTAACATATGCTTTTACATATTGCAATAATATCAAGGTTCCTCTCTATGCGTTGAAAATCTTGAAGTTATGCTTGTTTTACCTTCCTATGCTAGTTGATTCTTGTTCCCATAAGTTGTTTGTTCACAAAATCCCTATTCATAGGAAGTGTGTTAGACTTAAATGTTCTTGCCACATATGTTTCATGATGCTCTCTTTGCGTTTCAATTATTTACTTTTATGCGAGCATCATTGACATCATCATGCCTAGCTAAAAAGGCATTAAAGAAAAGCGTTTGTTGGGAGACAACCCAACATTTACCCCTACTTCTTTAGTGTGTTCACATGATTAAGCTACTGTAGTAATCATGTTTTATAGCTTTTGTTTCAATAAAGTGCCAAGTAAGACCTTTGGGATGGTCTATGGTGATAGTTGATTTGATCTTGCTGAAAAACAGAAACTTTTGCGTCCAGTTGCAGAATTTTGAAAATTCACTGGAGCGTGATAAAATTATGATTTTTTTACAAAAGATTGATATACAAATTTCCTATGTTGTCCTAATTTTTCAAAAAAATTGGAGTTAGAGAAGTATGGTAAGTTTCCAGATTACTACAGTCTGTTCTGTTTTTGACAGATTATGTTTTCATTGTGTTGTTTGCTTGTTTTGATGAATCTATGGGTAGTATCGAAGTGTTTGAACCATGGAGAAGTTGGAATACAGTAGATATTACACCAATATAAATTTAGAATGTGTTCACAACAGTACCTAAGTGGTGATTTTCTTTATTATACTAATGGAGCTTATGAGTTTTCTGTTGAGTTTTGTGTTGTGAAGTTTTCAAGTTTTGGGTGAAGTTTCGATGGACTATGGAATAAAGAGTGGCAAGAGCCTAAGCTTGGGGATTCCCAAGGCACCCCAAGGTAATATTCAAAGACAACCAAGCATCTAAGCTTGGGGATGCCCCGGATGGCATCCCCTCTTTCGTCTTCGTTCATCGGTAACATTACTTGGAGCTATATTTTTATTCACCACATGATATGTGTTTTGCTTGGAGCGTCATTTTATTTTATTAGGATTTTCTTGCTGTCTAAATAACATCCCAAGATCTGAAATTCGTAAATTTTAGGGAGTCTTCACATAGTTACATAATTATTCGACTACTCATTGATCTTCACTTATATCTTTTGGAGTAGTTTGTCAGTTGCTCTAGTGCTTCACTTATATCTTTTTAGAGCATGACGGTGGTTTTATTTTGAAGAAATTGATGAACTCTCATGCTTCACTTATATTATTTTGAGAGTATTGAAACAGCATGGTAATTTTCTTAGGTTATGAATTCAGTCCTAATATGACGGGCATCCAAGAGGGATATAATAAAAACTTTCATATTAAGTGCATTGAATACTATGAGAAGTTTGATTCCTTATGATTGTTTCGAGATATAGAGATGGTGATATTAGAGTCATGCTAGTGAGTAATTGTGGATTGATAAATACTTGTGTTAAAGTTTATGATTCCCGTAGCATGCACGTCTGGTGAACCGTTATGTAACGAAGTTGGAGCATGATTTATTTATTGATTGTCTTCCTTATGAGTGGTGGTCGAGGACGAGCGATGGTCTTTTCCTACCAATCTATCCCCCTAGGAGCATGCGCGTAGTACTTTGTTTCAATGACTAATAGATTTTTGCAATAAGTATGTGAGTTCTTTATGACTAATGTTGAGTCCATGGATTATACGCACTCTCACCCTTCCACCATTGCTAGCCTCTCTAGTACCGCGCAACTTTTGCTGGTGCATTACACCCACCATTACCCTTCCTCAAAACAGCCACCATACCTACCTATTATGCCATTTCCGTAGCCATTCCGAGATATATTATCATGCAACTTTCACCATTCCGTTTATTATGACACGCTTCATCATTGTCATATTGCTTTGCAGGATCACGTAGTTGACATCGTATTTGTGGCAAAGCCACCATTCATATTTTTCTATACATGTCACTCTTGAGTCATTTCACATCCCGGTACACCGTTGGAGGCATTCATATAGAGTCATATTATGTTCTAAGTATCGAGTTGTAAGTAAATAAAAGTGTGATAATCTTCATTATTAGAGCATTGTCCCATGTGAGGTTATTAAAAAAAAGAGAAGAGAGGCCAAAGAAGCCAATCAAAAAAAGAGAAAAAAAGAGAGAAAACAAAAAAATGAGAGAAAAGAGAGAAGGGGCAATGTTAATATCCTTTTTGCACACTTGTGATACAAAGTAGCACCATGATCTTCATGATAGAGAGTCTCCTATGTTATCACTTCCATATACTAGTGGGAATTTTTCATTATAGAACTTGGCCTGTATATTCCAATGAAGGGCTTCCTCAAATTGCCCTAGGTCTTCATGAGCAAGCAAGTTAGATGTGCACCCACTTAGTTTCTTTTTGAGCTTTCATAAATTTATAGCTCTAGTGCATCTGTTGCGTGGCAATCCCTACTAACTCACATTGATATCTATTGATGGGCATCTCCATAGCCCATTGATACGCCTAGCTGATGTGAGACTATCTCCTTCTTTTTGTCTTCTCCACAACCACCATATTCTATTCCACCTATAGTGCTATGTCCATGGCTCACGCTCATGTATTGCGTGAAAATTGAAAAGGTTTGAGAACATCAAAAGTATGAAACAATTGCTTGGCTTGTCATCGGGGTTGTGCATGATTTGAATACTTTGTGTGATGAATATGGAGCATAGCCAGACTATATACGATTTTGTAGGGATAGCTTTCTTTGGTCATGTTATTTTAAGAAGACATGATTGCTTTATTAGTATGCTTGAAGTATTACTGTTTTTATGTCAATATTAAACTTTTGTTTTGAATCTTATGGATCTGAATATTCTTGCCACAATAGAGAAGATTACATTGATAAATATGTTAGGTAGCAGTCCACATCAAAAATTCTGTTTTTATCATTTACCTACTCGAGGACGAGCAGGAATTAAACTTGGGGATGCTTGATACGTCTCCAACGTATCTATAATTTTTGATTGTTCCATGCTATTATATTATCCATCTTGGGTGTTTTATATGCATTTATATGCTATTTTATATTATTTTTGGGACTAATCTATTAACCTAGAGCCCAGTGCCAGTTTCTTTTTTTTTCATGTTTTTGAGTTTTACAGAAAAGGAATATGAAACGGAGTCCAAATGAGCTGAAAATTTACGGTGATTTTTTATGGACAAAAAGAAGCCCCCGAAGCAAAAGAGTTGGGCCAGAAGAGTCCCGAGTCAACGACAAGGGTGGAGGGCGCGCCCCGCTGCATTATCGCTGACTCGTGGACCCCCCTGACGTGAAACCAACGCCAAAAATTCCTATAAATCCAAAAACCCCCGAAAGAAACCTAGATCGGGAGTTCCGCCGCCGCAAGCCTCTGTAGCCACCAAAAATCAATCGGGAGCCCGTTCTGGCACCCTGCCGGAGGGGGGAACCATCACTGGTGGCCATCTTCATCATCCCGACGCTCTCCAAGACGAGGAGGGAGTAGCTCACCCCTCGGGGCTGAGGGTATGTACCAGTAGCTATGTATTTGATCTCTCTCTCTCTCTCGTGTTCTTGATTTGGCACGATCTTGATGTACCGTGAGCTTTGTTATTATAGTTGAATCATATGGGGTTTCTCCCCCTCTACCTTGTTGTGATGAATTGGGTTTTACCTTTGAGGTTTCACTATTATCGGATTGAATACTATTATGGATTTAAGAACACTTGATGTATGTCTTGCGTGGGATACCCGTGGTGACAATGGGGTGTTCTATTGATTCACTTGATGTATGTGTTGGCACTCAACTCGCGGATTCCCGAGGTGACATTGGGGTAATCTATGCATAGGGGTTGATCCATGTTTTCGTCCTTGTTTCTCCGGTAGAAATCTTGGGGCACTCTTTGAGGTTCTTTGTGTTCGATTGAATATTATGAATTTGAAGTTGTTTGATGCATATCGTATAATTGACCCATGGATACTTGTGGTGACATTGGAGTATCTAGGTGACATTGGGGTTGATTGATGTGTATCATATGGTGTTATTTTACTACGAACTCTAGGGCTGTTTGTGACACTTATAGGAATAGCTCAATGGATTGATCGGAAAGAATAACTTTGAGGTGGTTTCGTACCCTACAAGCAATTTCATCTTATGTTCTCCGCGATAGGAACTTTGGAGTGACTTTTGTCGCACGTTGAGGGATTGCCATATGATCTAATTATGTTATCATTGTTGAGAGAACTTGCACTAGTGAAAGTATGAATCCTAGGCCTTGTTTTCAAGCATTGCAATACGATTTTCGCTCACTTTTACCACTTGCTACCTTGCTGTTTTTATATTTTCAGATTACAAAAACCTATATCTACCATCCATATTACACTTGTATCACCACTACTAGGGAAAACCCTAGCAGTAGCGCGGGTTTAATGCCTATCAGTAGCGCGGGGAACCGCGCTACTAGTAAGGCACTACAGCTAAAGGTTAGCAGTAGCATGTGTTAACCCACGCTACTGCTATGTCGACTTAGTAGTAGCGCTTTCATCAAAGAGCGCTACTAGTAATTACTAGTAGCGCTTCTCGTAGCCTGTGCTACTACTATTATTCTGTATTTTACTTTTATTTCATGTTGTATTCATACAGGTTTATACAAGTTTTCATACAGCAGCAATTTAGAGATTGTTTTTACATCATAATGAGTTATTACATCACTGGGTGAAAGAACCGTGGACTAGTTTCAAGTGGATGGACATCCACTTGAAACTGATCTGCGGTTGTTTCACCCAATGATATAATAAATATCATCATCATCATCATCATCATATCATTAACAACTTATCATCATAATACATCATTGTCATATAACACCTCCTCATGATCATCGTTTTCATCAATGAGACATCACATAGCAAGTTGGTCACTAGTCATAATCACAACTACTCCTCATCATCAACTCTAACACATTGTACCACATAATAAACATATTGTACCTCATAGGACCTACTACATTCTCTTAGGACCTACTATATTCTCTTAGGTAAAATAGCATAAAACAAGATAGCCCCTGAGTCTCCATTATGGAGAATGGAGATTATCCTGTCTCCAATTCTTGCCTTTCGCTTAATGTTGCTTCCAAGAACCTCCTTACGACTGTCCATACATTTTTCCATTCTTTGATTAGCATGTGTTCACCGGTTTTAGAAATCCGATATGGATAGGTGAGATTCGTAGGATGACCTGGCTATATGTTCAAAACATCAAGGTGATCATTTTGATACATCAGATGAGGCACACAATCCATCGGGATTTTCTGTTGAAAAACATAGTAATAACTTCGTAGTTAGCAATGTAGTTCAGTTTTAGAAGTATGCAAAAGATGCACGGATGTCGTAATAGTAAAAAATCTTACCATGGTATCTCCATAGAAGTTACCGTGGTTCAACACGTGCACTAGTGGCACGTATTCACCATAATTTGGAGGAGTTTTATAATAGGTATTGTAATTCTCAAGATCAGTACAAAATGCGATCAGATGATTTTTCTCCTGATAAGTTAATTCGGGGCCATCGATGTAGTAGGTCCTGTCTACCATCTTCCGCACATTGTTTGAAGAATGAAAATAAGCTGTCAATGGAAATAAGCTGTCAACTATTTTGAAATAAACAATATAAATTAGTTAATAACTATGTTTGAGAAACTCACATAGCGGTAGAATTGCAAGCGTATCAACAAGGACCCAAATGTCCATATTGTCTTGCTCGATGTCAGGATCACCAAGATCCATGGTGACAAGCATATCCTCATAAAAACCATACATCTTGCAAAGTTCTTCCCAATTTGGGCAACCAAAACGGGTTACGCTCTGAGAATTGTACAGATTTACTTCAAAATCCATACCATGATGGGTCCTTAGGTGAATTTTCTTTGTTTCAAAACTTTCATGGTCTTCAAAACCCATCCTCTCCAAGACATAGCGTCTTGCATGGCATGGGATAAGCTAGTCGAATTGTAGATGAAAATTACACGTTGAAATAGTTGAAGTCGTGCTTAATTACGAAAAAAAACATTTGTCATCGTTGCGTACCGTTTCAACATCGAAGCTCTCCTGGAGCTTAATGCTGAAGCGCCGATCTTCGTCCAGGTGAGGCCTGTCGCACTGACCTCGGTCGTCATTGCACCAGTCGCACTCCCCCGGGAGACTTTCGTCGTCCAAGTACGAAATTTCCTATGTTCATAATTCAAAGATTAAACTTGTACAATTAAATATATGTACTAAAAAAACTAAATTAGATCATTATTATTCATCACGGGTTGACTATCGGTCTGTCGAGTCTTTTCTTGAAAACTCTCAGCTCACGTGGTGTATAGATTCGACCGTTGGTGATGGTCGCTCCTCCTTTCGTTCCCAAGTGCATTACACCAAAATGGCTAGCACACGGGAACAAAGGAGAAGCGACCCCCACGACAACAGTCGTGATTCTTCGTCCTCTCATATATGGTGGAGACTCTCCCTCATTGATTCCTCTCTGACATTTGCGACCGTCGGTGATGGTCGTTACTCCTCCTTCCAACAGTCGGGATTCTTCGTCCTCTCATATATGGTGGAGCCTCGACAGACTTAAAGTCAACCCGAAATATCGTTTAATTATCTTTCTAGAAAATCCAGGCCACTCGATATTTCCTACATATTCCAGCACAAGTCATGCCAAAATTCACGGAAAATTCCGGCATGACCTTTGCTAAAAAAGGACATATCGAGCGCCTCAAATTTGCCGGAACAGAAATTAATCAACACTCCGGCAAAACATAGGGCACTCGGAGGTGTTCAACTAGTTGTATTAATTCAACTAGTTCTTACGAAAAATAAACTTACTATAAATAAAAATAAACTAGTTCAACTAGTTATATTAATTTTCTTACTAAAAATACATTAGTTCTATTTATCCTTAATACTAGGAATAGACCCCATATTTTTATCCTTAATGGCAATGATACATTCGTGTCATGTCTCCTTCTATCACTGAGATTGAGCATCGCAAGATTGAACCCATCACAAAGCACCTCTTCCCAATGCAAGAAAAATCAATCTAGTTGGCCAAACCAAACCGAAGTTCCGGAGAAGAAATACAAGGCTATAAAGATCATGCATAAAAGTGTTCAACAAAGACCCAAATAATATTCATGGATAGATCTGATCATAAACTCACAATTCATCGGATCCCAACAAAGGCACCGCAAAAAGTCATTACATCAAAAAGATCTCCAAGAACATCGAGGAGAACATTGTATTAAAGATCAAAAAGAGAGAAGAAGAAGCCATCTAGCTACTGCCTATGGACCCGTATGTCTGTGGTAAACTACTCACTCATCATTGGAGGGGCAAGGGTGATGATGAAGAACCCCTCCGTGATCGTTGACCCCTCCGGCGGAGTGCCCAAAAAGGCCTCTAGAACTTGCGGCGGCTGGAATTGTGTTTCGATGACTCCCCTAGAGTTTTTGGAATATTTGCGTATTTATAGAGCTGAGAGGCAGTGGAGTGGGTGCCTGTGGGCCCCACTACCCACCAGGGCGTGCTTGGGGGCCCTGGCGTGCCCTGTGCCTAGTGGGCCCCACAGGGCCCCTCTGGTGCACATCTTGGGCCTCATGGGTGTCTTGTGGGCAGAAAAAAATCTCCAAAAAGTTTTGCTGCATTTGGACTCCGTTTGATATTGATTTTCTGCGAAGTAAAAAACAAGCAAAAAACAACAACTGGCACTGGGCACTATGTTAATAGGTTAGTGCAAAAAATGATATAAAGTTGCTAGTAAGTGAGTATACAACATCCAAGAATGATACTTTAATAGCATGAAACAATTAAAAAATTATAGAAATGTTGGAGACGTATCAGGTAGGCCGTGGGAGTAAACCCCACGTCCAAGTCGCGATCCAAAAGAATCGGAAACACTAATTAAAAAAATATAGACAACGTGCATAGCTTTGTCCTCGGCTCGGCTCATTCCCGAAACCCGGCCCGCCGGGCTGGGCAGGCGAGTGAGGAAGAGGAGCGCGCGTGTAATATCCTCTTCTCATGCTCATACAAGTGGTAGAAGAGCTCATAAAGAGGTGCAACTCCCACTCAAATTCCGGGGTGGGACTAAACTTTAGTCCCACTCACACCACTCACAGCCATGCATGAATGGATCATGAGAATTTCAGATTTTTAGTTGGGATTTGGGCCAAAGGCCTACTAACAAATTCCGACAGATATTTCTTAATGAGTGGTTCCACTACACACCAAGCTTTATACTCAATAAATGGGGAAAACCCCTGTGCACCACCTGTGAATTCTAGAAATTGAGAAGGATTTCATTTAGTATGTACTTTCAGTTTGCAGAGTCTATTATTGACATGGATTTTCCTTCTGCTGTAGCGACCCGACCCGAATGGATCGAAGTCTCTGTGCTTAAGTGTCATCCCTGGATCGGTATGCTGACACACACAGTACTCAAGGATTTATGACAGAGGTAAATCACATGTATAAAGTAACGTAAATACTATTACCTCAATCCATATAGCTGAAGTAACAACAAAGTTGTGGAGTTCCCAACAACGCCAACGGCAAAGTTGAGTGTAGATATCATAACCCTAACGTATCACTTTTTCGTCATAAGATTCCTGCAACATGAGACGTTGCAGCCATGTAGGTCAGTACATTGAATGTACTGGCAATTTCACACCATAGAATAATAATGAGAATGTCTATCTCTATATGCATATTTGGTTGGTGGAGGCTCTAAGTTTCATTTTTGCATAAAGCTAATTTTTCCCTACAACAAAGGAATAAATTTTATTTTACTACCAAGTTGATGCCATTATTGAGAAGGTTCCTCCAACTCAATCCCAAAATTCCCAAATTATTAATAACCCAATATATTAATTAAGTAACATGATGAGATCAACCAATAATTCAAATACCAGATACTCAAGATGTCCATAACAGGGGACACGGCTAATCATGATTAGTTTGTACACTCTGCAGAGGTTTGCGCACTTTTCCCCACAAGACTTGATCTCCTCCGTTGAATTTCTCGCACTACATGGTGTTTGAGAAACGGATGATCGAGACACAGTCTTTCCGAAGCATTAACTCTTCACTCTGGGTAGACAGTACCACCTACTTTCCCCTACATCTGCTAGCCTACCACTGAAAGAGGTCACACAACATACTCAACTATGCCAGAGCCCATAATGGCTTGTGGCTGCACACGGAAGTATCTAGCATGAATAATCTTATGATCCCTTTGAGCCTGGGTGGCATTCCATAGGGTGATCACACGGGTACTCCGGGATTCCCTTGGGCAAGCACTGGGTTCTCCAGGTGTCCGGGCAAACCACTGGGTGCTTCAGGGTGCCCCAACCATTCCACCCAGATGTGTATTAAAGTAGCCACCTTAAGTTTCCCTTACTTAATATAACTCTCGCAACTTTCATGAATCTCACATACCAATCCACGTCTACGAGAATGGCTAAGCAATAAGTAACAAAGCGTATATTCCCGGGGTTGATAAAAGGATAATAGGTTCCTACATCATGAACTACATAGCAATGCCCCAATTCCCAATCCTACTCATGCAAATCTTTGAGGGTGAAACTAATGCATAAAAACTGGGTATGAAAAATATGATCAATGTGTGAACTTGCCTTGTACTGTTGATGAAGATTCTTCGCACTCATAACTCGTCATAGATCTACTCGTCACACTCCGATCAATCTATCGTAAGCAAGCAATTATAACCATACATAAGCAATCACTCAAAAGATCCAAAAGAACGCAGAAAACACTTCGGAAAACTTCAAAAACCATCAAATAAAGCTTCTAGACAGAAACATATTTTTTCAACAGCACCAATATTGTGTGATTTTGATCTTAACAGAAAGTACATGTCAAGAGCTTTGATTTGCAAAAAGAATCAATTAAATCGGAGTTATAGAACTCAAGTTACGAACAAAACAAGTTTGAATTCAAATCTGATCTAATTCAAATTTTAAAATTTTAAAAAAGTTGATTTTATATGTTTTCTAGATATATGAGATCATGACGAAGAAGTGGGCGTTGGTTTCGTTGGATTTGGACAAACGAGTAAAAAGTTGTGATCGTTTGAAGAATAGGGACTAAACTGCAAAGAAAATAATCACAGATAGCTCCCTGGCCAAAAATAAAACAGAAAAAGAAAAACCTATCGGACGAACGTCCGCTACGGAAAACTAACGAACGAACTTGTTCACTACAGAAGCTTAACGAACGAGCAGGTCGTCAGATTAGAAAAAAAATGAACGCACGGATATCCGTCGGATCCGGATCCGATGGTCCGAGAGGGGCGGCGAGGGTTACCGACGGCGGCGGTGGCTATGGTGGGATCGGGCGGCGACGGCGGAGTCGGCGGCGTCGGCTCCGGCAGCGCAGCGGATCGGGCGGGAGGCGAGGCGAGGCGGCGGGTGGCGGTGCGCGGCAGCGGCGGCGCGAAGTGCTGAGCAGCGGCGGCGGCGGCGAAGTCGGCGGGCTGCGGTGGCAGGCGGCGGCTGCGGTGGCGGTGGTGCGGCTTGAGGGAGAGAGGGGGTCGGGGGCGGCGCTTATAAAGGCGGGGAGGGGCAGCGGCGACTTGGGGGAGGGGCCAAGAGGTGGCGGCGGCACGAGTCCGTTGCGGACACGGCGCGGCGGCGGGGTGTGCAAGCTCGGGACTCTTCCTGAGCTCGGAAACGGGGCGCATGGCTCGCGGGCGTTGGGCTGGGCCATGGCCTGGCGGCTGAGCTAGGCCGGCACAGTTCGGCGGTCCGAACTTAAAAAAAAACAATTTTACAGCCAACAAAAATAAGAATAAACAACAAATACTAAAAATGATATATAGGCATATTATATATCAAAATTTTCAGAAAAAGATTTTTTATAACATGAACATTTTTCGAGCGTCAAATAAAATCCACAAAAATTTAAATAAAGCAAACAGTGCTTCTGCTGCAATAAAACCCAATAAAAATCATTTTTAAAATACCAAAATGATTTCAAACTCATTTTCTCGTAATTTTATATTGAAGGGAATCATTTTACCCTTATTTCCATTTATTTTATTTTTGGAGAAAAATAATTTGAATAAAAAACAAATAACACCAAATTGAAGAAAAATAATTTCAAAGGGACTTTAAATTTGATTCTTTGAAACTTCCAACTCATATTTCATACGATTTGAAGAAGTCATTTTATCTTCTCTCATGAAATTCATTGAGTTGCATAAAGTTTTCGAATTTGAAATATTTTCAAATGGAATTCAAACATTTTCAAAAACCCTTTTTCATTTAATTAAATGGAAGAAATCATATCATCTTCTCTCTAGGGTTTTGTGATGAAATGAAATTTGAATTCATGGAGATCATAAATGCAAGGTGAAAGTTTGGGAAAGTCCTTTTATGCCCTCTCATTTAACTTTCAAGAAAAGTTTCAAATTTCACTCAATTTCACACAAGCAACCACACCACAATCAACAATCAATCAAAACTATTTATTTAATATAACATTCCAAAATTTAGAATTTTGGGATGTTACATCTGCTAGAGAGGCTGGTGCCAAATCTACATTAGAACAACGGCAAGTTAACAAACGAGGAGGCTTCCGAGTTGTACCGTGACTACTGTTAGATTTGTTTTTGCACTTTTCAATTTTATTTGAGAGTGAATCTTGAAGGTATAACTTCTGCAAAGTGCTAGCGCCCACCTACAGATGACAAGATTTTCTTCTTCTAAATGTAATGAGGCATGAGCCACAAACTCTTCACAGAGCTTTGGAGCAAAATATTGATCCCCTGCGTGCATATTACCCTTTGACCATTTAAAAGTGACAAACCACCCCCACCCACCCCCACACACACATAAAAATCATTCATTACAGGCTCCCCGCTCGATCATAGGCTCCCCGCTCCGCGTTGCCCGCTCCAGCGCCTCCACGCCAGCGGCCACCCCAGCCCGGCGAAGGCCACTCCGGCCCCGCCGTCCACCCGAGGTCATGTCCTCCCCTCCCCCCTCGACCTTGGGGCGCTCGCTGATACGTCTCTAATGTATCTATAATTTTTGATTGTTCCATGCTATTATATTATCTATCTTGGATGTTTTATATGCATTTATATGCTATTTAATATGATTTTTGGGACTAACCTATTAACCTAGAGCCCAGTGCCAGTTTCAGTTTTTTCCTTGTTTTTGAGTTTCGCAGGAAAGGAATATCAAACGGAGTCCAATTGACCTGAAACTTTACGACGATTGTTTTTGGACCAAAAGAAGCCCACGGAGTACCAGAGATGAACTAGAGGAGTCCCGAGGCCACCACAAGGGTGGAGGGCGCCCCCACCCCCCTAGGGCGCGCCCTCCGACCTTGTGGGCCCCTCGTGGACTCCCCTGACTTGTTCTCGACGCCAACACCTCTTATATATCCCCAAATCTCCAGAAGAGAACCTAGATCGGGAGTTCCGCCGCCGCAAGCCTCTGTAGCCACCAAAAACCAATCGGGACCCAGTTTCGGCACCCTGCCGAAGGGGAAATCATCACCAGTGGCCATCTTCATCATCCCGGCGCTCTCCCTGACAAGGAGGGAGTAGTTCACCCTCAGGGCTGAGGGTATGTACCAGTAGCTATGTGTTTGATCTCTCTCTCTCTCGTGTTCTTGATTTGGCACGATCTTGATGTACCGCTTTGCTATTATAGTTGGATCTTATAATGTTTCTCCCCCTCTACCTTCTTGTAATGGATTGAGTTTTCCCTTTGAAGTTATCTTATCGGATTGAGTCTTTAAGGATTTGAGAACACTTGATGTATGTCTTGCATGTGCTTATCTGTGGTGACAATGGGATATTCGCGTGATTTACTTGATGTATGTTTTGGTGATCAACTTGCGGGTTCTGTGACCTTGCGAACTTATGCATAGGGTTGGCACACATTTTCGTCTTGACTCTTCGGTAGAAACTTTGGGGCACTCCTTGAAGTTCTTTGTGTTGGTTTGAGTAGATGAATCTGAGATTGTGTGATGCATATCGTATAATCAAACCCGTGGATACTTGTGGTGACATTGGAGTATCTAGGTGACATTAGGGTTTTGGTTGATGTGTGTCGATCTTAAGGTGTTATTTTAGTATGAACTCTAGGGCTGGTTGTGACACTTATAGGAATAACCCAATAGATCGATCAGAACGAATAACTTTGAGGTGGTTTCGTACCCTACAATAATCTCTTTGTTTGTTCTCCGCTATTAGTGACTTTGGAGTGACTCTTTGTTGCACATTGAGGGATTGTCATATGACCTAATTATGTTATCATTGTTGAGAGAACTTGCACTAGTGAAAGTATGAACCCTAGGCCTTGTTTCGAAGCATTGCAATACCGTGTTCGCTCACTTTTACCACTTGTTACCTTGCTGTTTTTATATTTTCAGATTACAAAAACCTATATCTACTATCCACATTACACTTCTATCATCATCTCTTCGCCGAACTAGTGCACCTATACAATTTACCATTGTATTGGGTGTGTTGGGGACACAAGAGACTCTTTGTTATTTGGTTGCAGGGTTGTTTGAGAGAGACCATCTTCATCCTACGCCTCCCGTGGATTGATAAACCTTAGGTCATCCACTTGAGAGAAATTTGCTACTGTCCTACAAAACTCTGCGCTTGGAGGCCCAACACGAGTCTACAAGAAGAAGGTTGCGTAGTAGACATCACTCGCGCGAGATCCGGTGGATGGAGTCAAGCCCTTCCTCTGACGGCTCGGTCGATTCCCCGCCCGCCTCCTACCCCGAGATCCTCTGCCGATTGCCTGCGCCCTCCCTGGCCGCCTCCTTGGGAGGCTCCAGCCCTGCGCCGTCGCCTCCTGCGTCCTCACTGCCCCTCGCGCGCCCCGCCGTCCGCTCCAAGATCTGCCGCACGTCAGAGGAGATGCCCAACCCGCGGACGGCCTGGCACATGGCTCGTGGTCGGAAGCGCCCGCGCCAGCGTCGCCGCCCCAGGCGCGGTCCCAACGATGCCCCTCACCAGCGTCCCTCTTGGCTTCGCGACGGGGAGTGCCCTCGGTGCTCCAGCACCGCCCACCCGCGCTCCGAATGCCGCCGTGACATCTACTGCACGCGCTGCCGTTTCATCGGCCACAAGGCCAAGGAGCGCACCACCCGGCTCCCCTCCGAATCCTCCTCCTCGTTCAACGGCTCCTTGCCCCCACCGCAGCATCGCCACGTCCACTCACCTCCCGCGACCATGGGGAGTACTCCGTAGCCACCACTCGCTCCACCCCCGACCTGCCGACGCCCGTGTCCTCCGGGCAAGCAGCTGCCACTCGCTCTTCCTCTGGCCTGCCGACGCCCATGTCTTCCGGGCTCGCGGCCGACGCGCTCCGTGCGAGCTCTAGCCCGGCCGCACCTGCATCCTCCAGGCCTGCAACCTCCTCGCGCTCCATGTCCCCGCCGGCCTCGGCTTCTTCGCGTGCCACCCTGATACGTTCATTTTGCATCATGTTTTCTTACTATTATTTAAGATGTTTTTATCCATAATAATTCTTTTTGGAGTAATTCTAATACCTTTTCTCTCATAATATGCAAGGTATACACAAAGAGGGAGAATTCTGACAGCTGGAAATCTGGACCTGGAAAAGCTACGTCAGTCTACCTATTCTGCACAACTCCAAACAAGCTGAAACTTCACAGAGATTTTTTATGGAATATTTGAGGAATATTGGAGCAAATAACTCAGAGGGGGCCCACCAGGTGGGCACAACCCACCTGGGCGTGCCAGGGAGCCCAGGCGCACCCTGGTGGGTTGTGCTCACCCAGGCCCACCTCCGGTGCCCATCTTCTGGTATATAGGTCATTTTGACCTAGAAAAATAAGGGGAGGACTTTCGGGACGGAGCACCGCCGTCTCGAGGCGGAACTTGGGCAGGATCACTTTTTCCCTCCGGCGGAGCGATTCCGCCGGGGGAACTTCCCTCCCGGAGGGGGAAATCATCGTCATCGTCATCACCAACAACTCTCCCATCTTGGGGAGGGCAATCTCCATCAACATCTTCAACAGAACCATCTCATCTCAAACCCTAGTTCATCTCTTGTGTTCAATCTTGTTACCAGAACTATAGATTGGTGCTTGTGGGTGACTAGTAGTGTTGATTACATCTTGTAGTTGATTACTATATGGTTTATTTGGTGGAACATTATATGTTCAGATTCAATATGCTATTTAATACTCCTCTGATCATGAGCATGATTATCATTTGTGAGTAGTTACTTTTGTTCTTGAGGTCACGGGAGAAATCATGTTGCAAGTAGTCATGGGGGGGGGGGGGGGGGGGGGGGGGGGGGGGGGGGGGGGGGGGGGGGGGGGGGGGGGGGGGGGGGGGGGGGGGGGGGGGGGGGGGGGGGGGGGGGGGGGGGGGGGGGGGGGGGGGGGGGGGGGGGGGGGGGGGGGGGGGGGGGGGGGGGGGGGGGGGGGGGGGGGGGGGGGGGGGGGGGGGGGGGGGGGGGGGGGGGGGGGGGGGGGGGGGGGGGGGGGGGGGGGGGGGGGGGGGGGGGGGGGGGGGGGGGGGGGGGGGGGGGGGGGGGGGGGGGGGGGGGGGGGGGGGGGGGGGGGGGGGGGGGGGGGGGGGGGGGGGGGGGGGGGGGGGGGGGGGGGGGGGGGGGGGGGGGGGGGGGGGGGGGGGGGGGGGGGGGGGGGGGGGGGGGGGGGGGGGGGGGGGGGGGGGGGGGGGGGGGGGGGGGGGGGGGGGGGGGGGGGGGGGGGGGGGGGGGGGGGGGGGGGGGGGGGGGGGGGGGGGGGGGGGGGGGGGGGGGGGGGGGGGGGGGGGGGGGGGGGGGGGGGGGGGGGGGGGGGGGGGGGGGGGGGGGGGGGGGGGGGGGGGGGGGGGGGGGGGGGGGGGGGGGGGGGGGGGGGGGGGGGGGGGGGGGGGGGGGGGGGGGGGGGGGGGGGGGGGGGGGGGGGGGGGGGGGGGGGGGGGGGGGGGGGGGGGGGGGGGGGGGGGGGGGGGGGGGGGGGGGGGGGGGGGGGGGGGGGGGGGGGGGGGGGGGGGGGGGGGGGGGGGGGGGGGGGGGGGGGGGGGGGGGGGGGGGGGGGGGGGGGGGGGGGGGGGGGGGGGGGGGGGGGGGGGGGGGGGGGGGGGGGGGGGGGGGGGGGGGGGGGGGGGGGGGGGGGGGGGGGGGGGGGGGGGGGGGGGGGGGGGGGGGGGGGGGGGGGGGGGGGGGGGGGGGGGGGGGGGGGGGGGGGGGGGGGGGGGGGGGGGGGGGGGGGGGGGGGGGGGGGGGGGGGGGGGGGGGGGGGGGGGGGGGGGGGGGGGGGGGGGGGGGGGGGGGGGGGGGGGGGGGGGGGGGGGGGGGGGGGGGGGGGGGGGGGGGGGGGGGGGGGGGGGGGGGGGGGGGGGGGGGGGGGGGGGGGGGGGGGGGGGGGGGGGGGGGGGGGGGGGGGGGGGGGGGGGGGGGGGGGGGGGGGGGGGGGGGGGGGGGGGGGGGGGGGGGGGGGGGGGGGGGGGGGGGGGGGGGGGGGGGGGGGGGGGGGGGGGGGGGGGGGGGGGGGGGGGGGGGGGGGGGGGGGGGGGGGGGGGGGGGGGGGGGGGCCAAGGTTATCGAACCAGTAGGAGAACCAAGCAACACAACGTAAACAGCACCTGCACACAAATAACAAATACTCGCAATCCGACGTGTAAAAGGGGTTGTCAATCCCTTTCGGGTAGCTGCGCCCCAAGATAGGCAAACAGACGTGAATAAATTGTAGTAGATTGATAGATCGAATGCCAAATAAAATAAATAAGAATAAATTGCAGCAAGGTATTTTTGTATTTTTGGTTTAATAGATCTGAAAATAAAAGCAAAGGAAAATAGATCGCAAAGGCAAATAATATGAGAAAGAGACCCGAGGGCCGTAGGTTTCACTAGTGGCTTCTCTCGAGAAAAATAGCAAATGGTGGGTAAACAAATTATTATTGGGCAATTGATAGAACTTCAAATAATCATGACGATATCCAGGCAATGATCATTACATAGGCATCACATCCAAGATTAGTAGACCGACTCCTCCCTGCATCTACTACTATTACTCCACACATCGACCGCTATCCAGCATGCATCTAGTGTATTAAGTTCATGGAGAAATGGAGTAATGCAATAAGAATGATGACATGATGTAGACAAGATCTATTTATGTAGAAATAGACCCCATTGTTTTATCCTTAGTAGCAATGATACATACGTTTCGGTTCCCCATCTGTCACTGGCATCAAGCACCGTAAGATCAAACCCACTACAAAGCACCTCTTCCCATTGCAAGATAAATAGATCAAGTTGGCCAAACAAAACCTGTTGGGGATATTACTATTGAGTATAAACCGGCTAGGAGAGGCCGGGTTATCCCCATAAGTAGTTATTCATATTTGAAAGCCCATGAAGACAAGGAGTGTGACGCTTTATGGAGGAGAGCTAACACGAAAGCCCAGGGCCCAAAGGCGGATTAGGGCCTGTAGACATGAACCGCCATATGATATGTAACTTGTATTGTAAGATAAGGAAAGGTAGAAACCGAGCCGGACACGTTGATGAGCCGGCCTCGGTATTCTGTAAACTGCCGGGCATCAACCTGTGTATATAAAGGGACGACCCGGCGGTGGTTTAAGGACAAGAAACAACAACTCGAGAGCCAGGCATAGCGGATTCGCTCCCCGGTCATCGAAACCCTAGCAATTCCACAACAACTGGATCGTAGGCTTTTACCTTCACCGCAAGGGGCCGAACCAGTATAAACCCTGCGTCCTTTGTCCGCTTTAACCCCTTTAAGCTAACCCATCGCGATGGCTCCATGACTAAGTCCTTTCACTAGGACATCTGCCGTGACAAAACCACGACAGTTGGTGCCCATCGTGGGGCTATCGCATGATGCTTTTGAGTTCTTAGAGGGCAGCTTCGAAGGGCTCAAGGGATACGCTGTGGGCCGGATGACTAAGAGTCGTCGCGGCAAGCTCTACATCGACGACGCAGGCTGGGGCCCCGAGGCCGGCTCAATCGAGTATGGGTACCGGGTCCCCTTCGGCGGAATACACGTTTTCATTGGCAAGATTGGCGAGCCGGGCCCTGAGCCGGACATCTGCGCCGACATCGTCGAAACGGCTCAGCGTGCGAGATCCGCCCGGGTTAAGCCTGCCATGAAGCGTGCCTTCATGGGAGTCATTCACGGAGCGGAATCTGAGGATAGATCGGTATCTGGTGGTGAAACCGTCGTTTACTTTGATGACGAGTCATCTACTGGAGAGACCGAGTCATTGTACCAGCTGCAAGATGGCTGGTTTAGGGGCTGCTCCGATGGCGACAGTATTCCGAACCCCTTGATCCGCTAAGCCGAGTTGCGATCTTCATGGCCGGTACACAGTCAGTGCCACAATCTTCGACCGCAGCAGCAATGATCTCCAGTTCAGCGGCGGCGGTAGCAGCTGGGGCAGGAGGCCCTGCGCCACCTTCGGCTCAGGTTTTGTCCTATTTATTCGACACCTTGGCAGCACTACTGGCGGCTGAAGTCAGCCCGGTGAATCAGGATCAGCATAACGCAGAGGTGGCGAAAGTGAAGGATCAGATAGCTCAAGCCAAGGTGGACCTGGCAGCTGAAAATGCCAGGATGGCTGCAGAGCGGGCCGATTTAGATGCACAGGCTTATCGGCTTATGTTGCATCAGAACACGTCAAATGACATAATGAGGAGAAGGTACCAATCTCACCTACCTTCGGTTTAGGAAGCCAGGAATCTCTTCAACACTCCAGGAGCAGGAACCAGCAACCAGCCAGTGATAAACTGGGTAGAAGCACCTGGAACGGGGACGCCGATTCAGCCACGCGCAATGGATCCGCCTCCTCAAAATGTCCCGTCCCAGCACGTACCGACGCCTCCGGGTCATTACTCCAACCCCTTGGATAACATAGTCGCAGCCGCTTCACGATTGGCAGCCCTCCTAGTTGAAGGTGAGTCCCCCGTAGCAGTGGAGATGCGACGGGCTAGGGAGCTCCTTCAGACAGCTTTGACTCAGCAGCAGGCTTATTCATACAGTCGCGAGAGGATTCATTCCACCCCCCGCCCAAGCCGGAGTTACAGCAGGCATATTGATGAACCGGCTGTGTCCAGCAGCACGCGGAACCGTAATCCGCCTCGCGGCCATAACCCGGCGGGTGGTGATGCTGATGCTCAGAACGTGGTGGACCGAGCAAGGGCACATCGAGAAGCCGAGTTAGCAGCACAATACGCGGCCCGTCAGCTCACTCCGGTTCATCCAACAACTTTGGTGGAGCCAGGAGTTACCTCCAGTTCTTTGGGGGTGCCGTGTCTCACCCCGGCCTTACGTAATGTACGGCTGCCCAAGGATTTCAAGGGTCCGCGTAAAGTGCCCAATTACACTGCCGATTTATCCCCGGAGGCATGGGTTGAGAGCTATGAGATGGCGATGGAGATGCTGGATGTGGATGATGCGGCGTGTGCTAAATACTTCACCATGATGTTGGAGGTAACAACTCGTACTTGGTTGAAAATTTTGCCAGCTAACTCCATTGGGTCATGGGCCGAGTTGAGAGCCCGGTTTATCCAGAATTTCAAAGACACATGCAAGCAGCCCATGTCAATTGTAGACTTAGCTGCCTGTGTCCAAGAGGAAGGAGAATCAACAACCCATTGGGTGCGCCGGGTTTCAGAAATTTTGCACTCATCGGACCGCATCAACGCTGATACAGCAGTTTTAACGTTGGAAGGCAATTGCCGGTTTGCACCTCTGAAGTTGTAGTTGGGACGGCTCAAACGTCATTGCAATGACATGGGAACGCTTATGGCGGCTCTGGTGAAATATGCCGACTCTGATAGTACCAAGGATCCTGAGTCTGACGATGACAAGACAGGAAAGGGAAAGAAGAGCGGTAGCACCAAGGGGCAGCAGCATAACCCGGCGGGTCATGGAAATGGCGGTAAGCGTAAAGCGGATAACAGTTTAGATTTTGTGGCTAACACCAACACGCAGGATAATAGTCAGCGTCGTAAGGGTAAACCGCCCCCGCGTGGTGGAGGATCAAGTCCCAATCCTGAGCGCCTATCTTACCTGTTAAACCAGCCTTGCCCAAAGCACGGGTCACGAGAAAAGCCAGCCACGCACCTTTGGAAGGATTGCTTCATTATGCGGGAGTTCAAAAATTCAGATTTTTTCCGATATGATCAAGGACCGTCCGGCTGTTCAGGGCCCGGTTCTCATGGGCCGGGTTATGGTGGAGGCAGTTCCGGTTCAGGATTTCAGGGTAATCAAAGCGGACATGGTAATCAAGGCAGTCAGGGCAACCAAGGTGGTTATAATCATCAGGGGAGTCAGCAGCAGCAGCAGTCGGGTTACCAGAGCAACCTGAAGCAGTTGAATAGTGGGCAGTATCATGTCTTCACCACTAGCCTGTGCAAGCGCGATCAGAAGCTTCACAAAAGGGCAGTAAACTCCGTTGAACCGGCGGTGCCCCGTTACTTGCGTTGGTCTGAACAGCCTATTGTGTGGAGTCGAGAGGATCATCCGCCCCGGGTTGATAATCCGGGTCATCTAGTGTTGGTGGTGGCGCCTCAGGTTGGAGGATATAAGTTCACCAAGGTACTCATGGATTGAGGGAGTAGTATCAATATCCTTTATTATGAAACCTTCCATCGCATGGGGTTAACAGATAAAAATCTTAAACCGTCCAACACCATTTTCCATGGTGTGGTGCCTGGTAAATCGGCGTATCTAGTTGGTAAGATAGCTCTGGAGGTTGCTTTTGGAGATGAGCATGATTCAAGATCAGAGACACTAACTTTTGAAGTGGTGAAAATCAAGAGCCCGTATCATGCCCTGTTTGGACGGCCGGCTTATGCTAAGTTCATGGCAAGGCCCTGTTATGTTTATCTGCAGCTCAAGATGCCGGGTCATAAGGGGACCATCACAGTTCATGGGAGCCGTAAGATCGCTTTGGAATGTGAAGAAGGTGATGCGGCTTATGCTGAGTTGGTTTGTGCAACAGAGGAGTTGAAGTTCTACAAGGACAATGTTGATCCGGCGGATATGACTTCTTTGAAAAAGCCAACTACAGAGCATGATCCGGCCTTGAAGTTTAAATCGGCTGATGAGACTAAGCTGGTTGATTTTGTTCCAGGCGATTCATCCAAGCAGTTTAGCATCAGTGCTAACTTGGATCCGAAATAGGAAAGCGCGCTCATCGAGTTCATCCGTGAGAACCGGGACATCTTTGCGTGGAAGCCTTCTGACATGCCAGGTGTACCGAGGGAACTCGCTGAGCACTCTCTCAATGTCGATCCCAAGTTTAAACCGGTCAAGCAGTTTCTATGCCGGTTCAATGAAGAAAGACGCAAGGCCATTGGCGAGGAGGTAGCCAGGCTCTTGGCGGCTGGATTTATCGTTGAAGTATTTCATCCTGAGTGGTTGGCTAATCCGGTGTTAGTACTTAAGAAGAACGACACTTGGCGTATGTGTGTGGACTACACAGATTTGAACAAGGCTTGTTCAGCGGACCCTTTTGCCCTCCCTCGTATTGATCAAATCATTGATGCTACGGCGGGTTGTGAGCGGTTGAGTTTTCTGGATGCATATTCTGGTTACCATCAGATCAAAATGGCAGTTAAGGACCAGGAGAAGACAGCTTTCATAACTCCTTTTGGAGCCTTCTGCTGTGTGTCTATGCCTTTTGGGCTCAAGAGTGCCCAAGCGACTTATCAGCGCTGTGTTGCCTTCATAATCAGATTGGGCGCAATGTTCATGCTTATGTGGATGATATTGTGGTAAAGTCCAGAAAGGCGGAGACGTTGATAGACGATTTGAAGGAAACTTTTGATAATCTTCGGGTTTATAAGATGATGCTTAATCCGGCGAAGTGTGTCTTTGGTGTACCGGCAGGCAAGCTCTTGGGTTTTCTGGTGTCTAACAGGGGCATTGAAGCTAATCCGGAGAAGATCAAGGCTATTACTTCTCTGGCTAAACCGAAGTGTGTCAATGACGTTCAATGCTTGGCAGGCCGGATTGCGGCTTTGAGCCGGTTCATCAGTCGCCTTGGGGAGAAGGCTATCCCTCTATATCAAATGTTGAAGAAGACGGATGACTTCGTCTGGAGTGATGCCGCCAACGAAGCGTTTGAGGATCTAAAGCGGCAGCTGGCTGAGCCGCCTGTCCTTGCTGCTCCTGTTGATAAAGTGCCCTTGTTGTTATATGTGGCTGCTAATGCCCGGGCTGTTAATGTGGCTATTGTGGTGGAACGCAAGGAAGCTGGAGAGGAGTATCCAGTTCAAAGGCCGGTTTATTATATCAGTGAGGTGTTGATTGAGTCCAAGCAAAGGTACCCACATTGGCAGAAGCTGGTGTAT